>PVKS010016624.1:0-26933 GCA_004027875.1 Aplodontia rufa
CACCAATTAAAAAACGTGGGGAGAGGTCTGGAGGGGTAGCTCTGCGGTCACGGCTCTTACCTGGCATGTCCGAGTACATGAGTTCAAACCCCAGCACCACGTGCACAATGAAGTGTTGGAGCAAATGAAAGCCACATGAAAAACTAAATTAAATTGACTCTTTCTCTCTTTCTTTCACTGTCCCTCTCTAAAAAAAAACATTGGGGGCAGAAAAGAATAAACAGCAAGGGAATGTTCATGTGTTCATGTCTGGTAGAAATTCTACTTGACATACAGGCTTTGGAAAGCAACTTGGTATTATCTCATAAAACTTAAGGTAAGTATACCCAGGGAAACTCCTGTACATATACATAAAGCAACAAATGCCAAAATGTCCAAAGCACTGTGGTCCAGTAGCAAAAAGTTAAAAGCAATGTCAAGTTTAATCATGAGAATGGATATATAAGTCATGTACATTCATACAAAAGAAAACTGCACATTTCGATGAATGAGAGTAAAGCCCATCTAAAACGTGCAGCCCAGAGCAAGGCTGTTAACAGAGGCCCACGTGCAATGTGTATTATTTAACAGTAATAAATCAAGCCAAGAAACTGTTAAACTGAACATGTTTTTGCTCACTATGTTAACAAATATGCTTGCATAATGACCGGGATTGCCAATTTGAATTCAGAATTCTTGGGACACAATTTTATTTAAGAGAGAAGGACAGTGAGAAAGAGAAAGAGAGAATTTTACTTTTAGTTTTTCATGTGGCTTTCGTTGCTCTGATACTTTGTAGTGTACAGGGTGCTGGGGGGGTTTGAACCCGGGTCCTTGTGCATGCCAGGCAAGCACCGTAACCGCTGGCTCCAGCCCCTTGGATGCAATTTTATGATGGAATACAGCAAAGTGGAGGAAGGCAGCCCCAGTTCCCAGCTCTAGTCCACCGGGGCTCTGTCCTACACTACTAAAGCCGTCATCTAGAGGCAATGGACATGCCAGCGCTGGACATGCAAGTTCCTTCCACACGTACAAGGACCCAGGGAGAAGTACACACAAGCCCTGGAAGTGGGCTTGAGAACTGCAGGGGCCCAAGAATCCAGGGTATGCTGCAGACTAGGTGTGGGGACCACAGGTTCAAGATGGGCACAATTCCTGGGCACCACGGACTCCTCAAAAAGTAGGTAGACGGGGGCTGGCGCGGTGGCTCAGGGGTGCTTGCCTGGCATGCACGAGGGTTCAAAGCCCAGCACCACGTACATGAAGAACAAAATAAAAAATTGATTCTCTCCTTCTCCCGCTCCCTCTTTCCTTCTTTAAAAAAAAGGGGGAGGGTTTGGGGATTTAGCACAGTGGCAGAGCTCTTGCCTAGCACGGGCAAGGCCCTGAGTTCAGTCCTCAGCCCTGAAAAAAAAAACAAAATAGGTACAGACACAGGTGGACAAGACCAGAACTGAGGCCTCTAAATCCCAGGGCCCAGGACAGAGGTGGTGGAGAGAGAAATAAAGCCCTGTACACCAGGGGTGAGTCTCTGAAGCGTCGTATTGAGTGAATGACAGAAAATAAAGCAGGAACCTGGAGTCCACAGGTGGTCTGTCCAGGACCTCCCTAATCCACAGACACGATGGTGTAATACTTGCAGATGGCCTCCATGTGTCCACCACATGCTTTAAATCATCTTAGGTTGTTTACAGTACCTGATACAATGTCAACAGTGTAGATACTGAATTGCTCAGGAAACAGCGACAGGTAAAGTCTGCTCATGATCAGTACAGACACAATCCTACGCCCCAAACGCTTCACACCGCAATTTGTGGAATCCACAGACGTGGACGCAGAGGACCGACTGTATTTCCACCTTCAGTATGTGTTCCATAGATAGGTTTGCAGATAGTAAAACAGTCAAAACAATTCTAAATATTGTTTAAAGATGCACAATATGCAGAAAAATAATGCATGCATAGGAAAAGCAATCACCAAATACAAACCAACTGTTATGTCTAGGAAGGAAATAATAATCCAGGAAGACAATTCAGGAAGGTATTTTTTCAACTGACTGGTGGGCACCAGATCATCATTGTATTTTATATATATACCTGTGACTTAAATATCATGTAATAAGATTTTAATGATTTTTTTTTTTTTTTTGGAGAGGAAGACTGAAAGGAGTACGGGGAATCGAACCCAGGACCTCATGCACTTTAAGCATACACTCAACCACTGAGCTACATTCCCAGATCCAGAAAATTCTTTGAAAATTAAAACAACAAGTGCAGTGGCTCACCTGTAATCCCAGTGACTCAGGAGGCTAAGGCAGGAGGATCATGAGTTCAAAGCCAGCCTCAGCAACTCAATGAGGCTCTGAGTAACTTAGCAAGACCCCATCTCATAATAAAAATTTTAAAAAAGGGCTGGGTATGTATCTCAGTGGCTAAGTGCCCCTGGGTTCAAGATTTGTTACCAAAACAAAAACAATGCATTTTATCCCCTTCTAATCAGCATATATCAAAAAAGTCTGATAACATTCCGTGTCTTTTAGCCAGAAAATGGGGGAACGTGGACTCTCAAACACAGAAGTATAAATTGGTATGACACCTTTAATTTTTATTTGTCTGATTCTGGAAGGGTCAAAGCTATACAACCATTCAACCCAGCAATTCCACCTCCTAATGATCTCTAGGAAAACTGTTGCCCTGAATACCAAGAAACACATGTGTATTCTTGGCAGCATGATTTAGTGGAACAAGAAACTAATTATCCACTACTGGGAGAATAGTCACCTGAACTATAGTATAAGTCATGGGATGAAATGCTATATAGCAGTTAAAAGATGAATAAAAGGCTGGAGAAGTAGCACAAAATGAAGAGGGGGGGCAGGAGGAGGAAGAAGAGGAGAAGCAGCAGCTGCAACAACATTGAAACGTGTAAACTGATTCTGAGAGGTGTGTTATAAGCTATTGTATATCCTTTTATATAATGTAATTTCTATTACATATTCAGAGTATATACACTATGGTGCTTGTTATATTAGTCTTAGTGCGTTTCAATTTTTTTTTCAATTTATGAGTCAATTAGTCCTGCTCCCATCTACCCAGCCCCACCCACAGTTTCAATTAACCAAAAGGGAAAGGGAAAGGCACACAAACAGGAAAGGGCCCAGAGGAAACACCCACAGAGGCAGAAACCGCTAAGCAGGTTGAAGACACTCAGGCTACTTTCAACAGTTAAACAGAAGGCATGCTTGCAAATAATAATAACCATAATTAATGAAAGATCACACTTATACAGAACTGGACAATGAAAGTAGCTACTTAAGAAGTCATGAGGCTAGGCATGACAGCACATGCCTGTAATCCCAATAGTTTAGGAGGCTGAGGCAGGAGGATTGCAAATTCAAAGCCAGCCTTAGCTACTTAGTGTGGCCCCGTCCCAAAGAATAAAAAGAGCTGAGGATGTGGCTCTGAGTTCAATCCCTGGTCCCAAAAAAGAAGAAGAAAAAAAGAAGTCTTGCAGATGGGGGTTCAAATATTAAATCTTCCAGTGAGGTGACCTTTAGTAAGTTTCTAAAGACCTCTATGTCCAAGTTTCATTAGATGGGATTATAATATCTACTCTCAGGAGTTACAAAAAGGACTAACTTGAATATTATCTCTTATGTACTTTTCTCAAAGCTTCATACATAATTATTTGTTCAATAAATGGTACTTATTATTTGTGTCAGAACTGAGATGTGAATTCCACCTGTGGGAATATATTTCAGCAAAACAAAGAGAAACATCCAAACTCTTGTGCCAGAATAAATAACCATGCTATATCTAAGCAAGCCCTGCTTTCTACTAAAATACATGGCTCAAAACAATGCAAATGAAAAGAGAAACTACAGAATAGGAGAAATCCTATCCACAAACAATAGCACTGCAGAGGAAATTTTATTTAGCAAAAGGCAAATTGTCTCCCTGTAAACACAGAACAGTTTGCTGAACTGAATGGTAACCTCAACATGGGTACTGATTGATTAACAGACTCCATTCGCCAATGGAACACAAAGAAAGTCCTTAAACTCACAAGTGCCATGTTTTAGAATACAAAGTTCTGGGTCATTCCCAAATTCAAAAGTGATATAAAAGGAAAGTTTAAACTCAGTTAAACCAACAAATGTAAGAAACAAGATTTTATCACTCCATTAAAGAAAAAAAAATATTTAATGAATTCTTTGGAGGGACCATCTAAATTTGTACAGACGAAAGAATCCCTATATTATAGATAATATTTCAAAATACAGAAAAGTGCAGATTACTGACCCACTTTATGAGTTTAGCATGGTTTTGCTGTTTCAAATCAGGCCAAAACTGTTTTTAAAACAATAAAATTCACAGAACTAAAAATCCTAAATACATTGTGTGCAACAAATTGAAACAAAGTTTCTAAACATTGAATATATAACATCGCAAAATAATTATGCATTATGTCTATATACTTTTTTTCCTGAAAATAAAACTTAGACATAATCAAGGAAATTTGAATTCCAACTGGTATTAGATAACAAAATCATCATTTTTCGTAAAACGTGATCATCTTCCTGTGATTTTATTAATATATTTCTTATCTATTAGAGACACTGAAGTCATCATGAAGGAAACGACTGCAGGGATTTGCTAGCAGTGGCTCAGCAGTTAGGGTGCTTGCCAGACATGTGCCAGGTACACAAAGTGCCAGAGCAACGAAAAACTACATGAAAAACTAAATAAAATTGATTTTCTCTCTTTCTCTCACTGTCCCTCTCTCTCTAAAAATAAAAGCAAACAAACAAACAAAACCAAAACAAGGGGCTGGAGCGGTGGCTCAGCGGTTTCGGCGCTTGCCTGGGCAAGCACGAGGACCCGGGTTCAAACCACAGCACCACGAACACAACTGAGTGTTGGAGCAACTAAGGCCATGTGAAAAACTAAAGTTGTTTCTCTCTTTAAAAACAAACAAAAAAAAAAAAAACCCTGGAGTTGGAGGCAGTTGGGGAAGACTGAACAAATGTATAGGAGTGGCCATGTTTTGAAAGGGGTTGAATCAAAATAATGGGTACACACACGGGGGCTCATCGCTCTCTCCACTTTTGAATACATTGGAAAACTTCACCAAAAAATTAAATTCAAAACTGAAAGCCAATACAAACTCGTGAAGAATTTTTCATAACAGAGAAGATAAGAACAGAAAAAAAGATCACAGAGCCTTCCAATCTTGTTGTTCTTCAGTGTAGTACTAGAATGTTCCTTCCTTTTGTTTTCTAACTACTTCAGTCCTCTCATCCTGGGTGACGTCCTGTTGCCAGTGACTTAGATGATGGTCTCTAGACAATAATTTCCCATATCTCAGAAGCAGACTTCCAGACTGCTGCTGCCTCACAACATACTAAGTAAATATTTCAACAAGTGCACATATTCAAGCATGTTTTAAAAAGTTTAGAGTGAGATGAAAGGGGTTTTGTTCTAACAGATACATTTTTTGTTGAAAAAAAAAATTATCTCATCTACGTGGTCCATTTAAAACAACCCTCCTTCACCTGTTTTGTTCCAAACAATGACTGTGTCACAAGAGAAGGGATGTCTCCAGAGAAGGATCCAAGGAGTTCCCAGGGGAGAGGGGGAACTCAACTCAGGACCAGCAGGAAAAGAATTTCAGCACCAGGGATACAAAGGCATATATATGCACAGGTCTACTTAGGAAGGAAGACACATTCAGGGGAGAATGTGGGCGCGTGAAGAGCAAGCAGCCCTGACTTGGACTGGGGGTCCAAAATTTATAGAAGGGCTGTGTATCAGACGCTGGACAGCAGGTGGATCCAGGGTGGGGCTGCACAATTTAGCACCAGTTTTCCCAGTATTTGCACATTCCCCTCATTTTGCAAGGGCATGGGCCAAGGGCAAGGGCCAAGGGCAAGGACCAAGAGTGACAACTCTGTTTTCTGCATCTCAAAGGCTTGTGGGCGTTTCCTTTAAGATTCAGTATTTCCCTCTAAGTTAAATCCCCATCTCAACTAAATTGATTTTTACTAGTAAATACAAGACCAAAAGATTAATGACCACCATTTTGGACACTCAGCACCATTTAAAGTTTTTAAGGACACAAAGTGTGAAAAGTACCCTGTCAAGAAAAAATTAGGGGGCTGGAGAAGTAGCTCCGCATTTACCTGGTGACTGTACTTGCCTGGCATAGGTGAGGATCTGGGTTCAAACACCAGCACCACATAAATGACAAAGTGTTAGAGCAACGCTAGCTACATGAAAAAGTAAATAAAGTTGATTCTTTCTCTCTCCCTCTCTCTCTTTCTCTATCTTTTAAAAAAAAATTAAAAAGAAAAAATTAAGGGGCTGGAGTGGTGACTCAGCAGTTACCCAGTTATCATACTAGCCTGGCATGCGTGAGGATGCGGGTTCAAACCCCAACACCACATACAAAACCAAGTGTCGGAGGACAGCATGCTACATGGAAAAACTAAATAAAATCGATCCTCTCTTCCTCTCTCTCTCCACACACCCCTCTCTCTTTAAAAAAAAAAAAAAAAAAGAAAAAATTAAGTAAAAGTACCTAGGGACAGAAAAAACGAGGGAGAAAGATGTGGCCCAAGACAATCATTTATTAAGTCAACAAGGCATTCATTCAGCAGGGTGATGGGAAGGAGAGACTGGTCAGGGAGTGAATCAGACACTTCTCAAAAAAGATTTGGTGATCACGGTGTTGTGAAGGAGCAGGGCTAAGTTGTGGGGAAAGTCGCAGAGCCTGCCTGGAGGGAATCTGGCCCGAAGGCAGCTGTTGCTCAGAATCCAGAGATGGACAACCCGGATTCAGAGAACAAGTCTGAGCAGTGGATACATATTTGGAAGCCATCTTTGTAGATGCCACAGCTGACCCCAACCCAAGGGAGTGCGCTCTCTTAGGGGGAGATTTGGAAGACAACTAAATCAAAAGGTTTAACCTTGGGGCACACATATTTAGAAGGCAAAAAAGAACAAGTGGAAACAGACAGAAACCACTGCCTGAGAAGTACGCTGCATTATTTCAAATCAAAGAGTGGTCCCAAGGAGTGAGTGCTCAAAGGTTGGGGCCACCACTCAGACCGCAGGGAAAGAGGCTGGGCGAGGCCACTACATCTTTGGTGACCTCGAAGAGGACCATTCTGGCCAGGTGGTGCGGCCTGGCACCAGATGTGAGGAAAGTGGTAATGAAGGCATGGAGGGGGCCAGTAATGGAGGACCAAGCAGATTCCTGCGGTGCAGACCGAGCCCGGTGCGGAGCGCGGCTGGGCTGCTGGGAAGACTGCAACCTGTCCAGACAAGGAAGCAGAAAGGAAAAGTCTCCAGAGGCTTTTTCCTGTTTTTCCAAACCTGCCTCCTTCTGTAGGCCCTGCTTTACCCAACGAACTGTATTCACAGGATTCCTACCGGAGAGCCAAAAGAGTAGAGGCTGAGCCTGGTCTCCACTGGGCAATATACTTTGGCCATATTCAAGGAGCGGTGTGCGGGCGCTGGAACGGCTAGGGTAGGATCGCGGGGGCAGCAGGGGCTCTCCAGCCGGTGCAGCGGGGTGAGAGGATGGGGGAAGTGGCCGTCAGATGCAGGGCCCTGGCGAGGCGCCTGTCCCGGGACATCGGCCCCCAAACACTGCGGACCGTGGCCGCGGGGACCCGCCTCTCCCTCCCGGTGCACTCACCTCTCCGACTGCGAATAGTGGCACCGGCCCAGCAGGTTGAGCTTACAGAGGTGCAGGTTTTCGCAGGCTCTCTGGCAGTACTTGCGACGGCAGACCCGGGCTCGAGTGGTGGCTACCACCGACCGGGTGACCCCGGCCCTGCTGCCGGTCTCCAACACCACGAAGCGGTCGGGCCCGGCCGCCTCCAGCACCTCGCAGAGCTGCTCCTGGGAGAGCGCGATCTTGTGGTGCAGCGCTTCCAGGGACATGCGGCCCCCGTGGGCGCACAGGATTTTGGTGATGAAGCAGCACACCTCCGGGTCCGCCATGGCGCGCTCGCCTGCTCGCTCCGTGCGCTGGCCTGGCCGCTGCGCGGGACTCGGCTCCCGGGAAAATCGAAACTTACAAGTATTCGGGGCGGACGCGGGCGGTGCCGTGAGCCGAGCCCGGCAGTTTCGGTTTCCTACTCGGCTCTAGGGTCGGGAGGCCAGAATGCACCGACGGCGTCCCCGGGTCGCTCAGATCTGGGTCGGATTCAACGTCGGCGGGATAGCGAAGGAGCGAACAGAAAGCAAACAAGCGCGGGCGGATCTCCCGGCCACGCAGCACCGCGCGGGCAGCCCCCCTCGGCTCAGGGTTCGACCAGGGACAGGTTCCCCTGCTGGGCACCGCCAGGCTTCTTCAGAAAGAAGAGGAAGTAAAAATGATCTTGGGGCTCTGGTGGGGTTTTTATAAACCAGCCCAAAAGGCGGTGACGCGTCTCGGTGGCCCACTAGTTCTCTGCCCCACCCATCCCCGGAAAGAGCTGACCTTAGAGAGTGCTTCTTCCCGGTTCTGCCTCCCGTGATAGTGAATCTTCGCCACCACTCCACGATTTAGAAATTACTGTCCTCGCTCTGAATTTGAGGAAATAACTTGAGAAATACGGACTGCCATCAAATGGAGCCCAGATGTCACCGAGATTCTCAAAATCTGGCCCCGGGGCTCCAGATCCCGAGGCGCCTGGTCTAGGACCGACGCGCGCTTGTTCCCCCACCACCGACCCCCTTAAAGAACAACGATTGTTACTCTCCCTCTAACCGCGCCCCCCTTCCTTTCTTCCTAGAGGATTTTGTGACCCATCACGGTCTTCCTACTGTCGCCATCGTCCGTGCCTCAGATCACTGCTTAATTCCTTGATAGCAAGAAGTCACAAGCGGTCATGCTTAGACATACCCCAAATTTAAACCCGGTTACCTTCCACTATCCATCTCCCCAAAGTTGGCATAGATTGCTTTTAAGTGAAAGCCCTCGAGCTATAAAAGATGCAGAAATAACTCTTGTCTTAACTTCCCTTATCTAACTTAAAGCAGAACTTCGGAAAATACAGCGCCATTAACCCCCCAGGAAGGAGTTTCTAGCGTATTCTGTTGCCTGGGAGAGACTGCACCCTTCCATTAACATCACAAAGCCTAACAGACCTTTCCAGACTCTCCTGTTGAAGCCCTAACCCTTCATTCCCGATTTGTTGTATTGAGATAAACCTTTACCTCGGATTATTCCTGGAGTTTTCCCTCACAGTGAGCTAACTTCTAAGTGCACTTGTGAACAAGTCCCTTTGTCTGCCTGTTCTAATTTGCAGGCCCCCAGTGTACCCAAATTGGAAAAAGAAAAAGATTTTCCGCCCAACACCCCAAAATAAAATAATGAATCATTGATCAGATTCTAAATAATCCTTTTTTAAATAATAATAAAATCTTGTTCCCAAATTAGAGATTATACAAAAAGATTATTGAGAATTCTTAGTATAGTAACTCATGGTAGATGAACTGTCTCATACTATTGTATGAAAAACAGCTAAACTTGGGCCCGGAGTAGGATCATGTGACTTCTTATTGCCTGTGGCTATTGCTTCTATAGTTGTGTTTTAATCCATTTGGCTTTGTTTGTGGTTTGACAGGTTCTCTAAAGAGCCTTTTATTATCAAATCAATAAAGTTCAATGTGTTTTTTGTGTATCTTATTTGTGGCCTATACATTAGTTACTCTTAACATGCAGAAGTCTAAGAAACAGTCCTTGCACTTTAGGGGCATGTGTTTGGAAAGAACAAACATGAAATGTAAGGTAAAGGGACATGTGTTTGGGAAGACATGAACAAACATTAAGACATAAAGGAGGCCCATACCTGTAATCCCAGCAGTTTAGGAGACTGAGGCTGGAGGATCGCAAATTCAAAGACAGCCTCAGCAACTTAGCAAGGCTCTGAGCAACTTAGCAAGACCCTATCTCAAATTAAAATATAAAAATGGGCTGGGGATGTGGCTCAGTAGTTAAATGTCCCTGGGTTCAGTGCCTGGTAGCTGTCCACTGCCCCCTGCAAAAAAAGTAAGAGAGTTGAATTAAGAGTAGTTGTGCATGCCTATAACCCCAGCTACTGGGGAGGCTGAGGCAGGAGGATCACAAGTTTGAGACTAGCCTCAGTAACTTAGCATGACCATGTCTCAAAATTCTAAAGAAACTAGAGTTGTAGCTCAGACGTAGACTGCTCCTGTGTTCAATCCCCAATACTACGAAAAGAAAAAAAAAAAAAAGGAAAGTAAGAGAATCTATGGCTGAATGCTGCAACGCGCAGACAAGAGATTAGAGAATGGAGGGTCCAGTTTGGTGAGAGCGTTTGGGAGTACAGATGTATAAGGCCCTTCAATTTGAAGTTATGAAATCAATTTGAGTTGTGGGGAAAAAGGACCAAAGAGACATTTAGGGAATTTTTGAAATATAATTGTCACATGTCAACTTCTCAGAAAGGAGATACTGACTCAGAGTTAAAGTGCAGAGTAGTTCCTGGATGTGACACCGGAGAAAGCCAAGGGAGGAAGTAGGAGCCATCAAACTTGCTTTGGGACCTCAGTCTGCCAGCCCGAGGCAAGCCCAGGGGCAGAGTTCAGCCTCAGGCAGAAAGGCCAGACCCTTGGACCACTGCCTTCCGGACATTGGTGGAGGCCACTAGAGAAGTAAGGACTTCAGAAAGGCTGGGGTGGATCTGGAAGGAGCTGAAGCTTCAGGCTATGAGCTTAACAAGCTCCTCCAAGCTGGGCCCCAAGCCCTGGGTTAGAGGGTGACCTGAGTGTCACACCATTGGAGCAATAGTCCACGGCTAGCCTTCTTTCTAGTCCAGGTCTTTCACAGCCACTGTTCCTGCAAGGAAACTCAGAAGAGGTAAGTTAATGGAATGAACTATGGCCCCTGTCACCAAAATTGCTCTCAAGGACACAAATGGTCCTCATCATATCCTTCTACCACTATTTAATTCCCCTCACCCTTTAGCCACCTAAGCAGACCTCGGTAGCTTACCAATCCTCACTCCTAAGCAGTGTGAGCTCATCCTCCAGCCAGCTCGCTCTTCTTGTCTTGTTCATTCACAGTCACCGCTAAGTAAAGGAAGACCAAGAAACACCCAAATAGGCCCCTGGAGTACCACACGTGTGCCTCTATGCCCCGTCCCATAACAGCGGCTCTGCGTCCTTTGCTGACCAGCACCAATCACCTCTCATGTTAGTCCCTGCCACTGGAGTTTTAGGGTGAAGGCCCCAGTTCCAGGGGTCATAGCAGGCCAGGCTCAACCACCCAACCCAATATACCAAAGAAAAAGACGCAATGGCAAAGAGTAGAAAGGAAAAGAGCTTTAAGCAGAGTGGCCAGGTGAGTAAAGGAGATAAGAGGTGACCTAAGATCTGTCTTCAAGGGTCAGACTGGGACTTTGAGGCTTTATAGAAACAGGGAACTAAAGCATGACTGGAGGAGCGTTGCAAAGCTGGAAGAGTAGGTGATCTTGAGCAGCTCAGGTATAACTGATCGTTATCTCAGGACTGGTTCTGTGATGCTCTGGGGAAAGCCATCATCGCTTGAGGGAGTGTTCAGTTCTCATGGTGAGATGGTTGTGCTGCTGCTTAAGGGGGCAATATCATCCTGGAGCAATCTGTTCTTCCAGGCTGCCAAGGCTTCCATTGCTGGGGGGTAGTTTGGGTCCTTTGTCTTAAAGATACTTATCTATCAGACTTGTTGTTCCTGGAATACAAGGTTGTTGCAGAAGAACGTGGCTCAGAAGCGAAAAAGTTAAAGAGACAACTAGAGTCAGAGAGGGACCAAATGGAGTTGGTTAGGTCAAGGATTGGGCCCTCTTTTCCATTAGGAGGCCCAGGTACCTGGTGGTGGTCATCACTTGTAGTCCAATAGGATCTTTGCTGTCTCTAGGCAAGTGTATCCTTTTGGAGGACCAAGACCTCTAACTCTGCAGAGTCCAGAATTGTGGGAACTGGAAAGCCCAGGGAGTCACTGGGATGATATCAAGTGAAGCTGCTTGCACTTCCCAGCATTCCTCCCAATCTGCGCAATCTTTCTGTTGGGGGGACACATACTAGAACACTATCTGATTCAAGGCATACACGATCATGTCCTGGAGAATGCCATCAATGTAGCGTGTCACCTCCCTGCTGCTGTTCAGCTGCATTTTTAGCTGACTTTTCCAATACTCCATGTATCTAGGAGCTTCTGTCTGATGAGTGTGTGGTATGACCAGCAGATCCCGTGCCCCTAGGTCGCTCCCTTACTTCCTAGCCAGAAGAGCTGTCTGGTCAGCTGCTATGCCATGTGAGATCCCTGTCTTTGGATCAGGGAATCTTTAAGCCCCCAGATAGTGGTACTATTGATGACCAGTAGATAGGAAAGTCTATTCCATATTCTCAGAGTGTCCATTCCTGTGAAAGCAAAACTGCTGTTCTTTCCAAGACAAAAGTTAGGGCCTATGGGAAAAATTTGGGAAACCAGAGACAAGAATGTCTGGGGTAGAGGCATGTGGGTGGGTACACAGGAGAGGTACAATGTGGGAAGTTGTTTGTATCACCTGTTGAGGCTTACTAGTAAGTATCTACCACAAAAAGTGCCAACTAGACAAAATAACATGGCAGGATAATGTTCACCCAGCTTTTGTGCAAGTCCACTCCTCCACCGCTGTCTGATGGGTACCTGAATAAAGAGGGCACAATGACAGAGATGGAAGGGGTGTAGAACCTATCAGCATAGGTTGCCATCTGCCAAAACGAATGTAGCTACTGCCACTTCTGGAGGCTCAATCTGCCAGACATGAAGGTCAATGCTAAGTTCTCTTAAGAACACCAATGGGCTAATTGGTGACCTGTACACTTCCTGGAGTCCCCTTTGTCTTGGAAAGACCAGCAGCGGGGCTCCCACTCACTGGTGCATATGTGTCATACCAAGTCCTCTAGCTTGCTCTCCTCCTGATTCTCATCCTGCCTCCCAATGAAGTGGTTCTGTGTGATAATAGGGGGGTGATCAAAAGCTCCAGTTCTCTTTGGACTATACAATGACAAAGCCCTGACAAGTGAATACAACTCTGTGGCGAATCTGTGAACACTTAGTATCCATTCTGTGTGAATACGAACTATGTGCTGATTGGTGTAGAACAGAATGCATTCCCCAAGTCAATGGCCACCAACCACATACTGTAGGCTGCATAAATCTGCTCTGGCAATAAATCACACTGGCAAGCTGAACAGAAATATGATAGAGATCATACCCTTTCATCCTTCAGATAATTAAGAGTACCCTGGGGTTGGAGTGGTGGCTTGGCAGTTACAGCGCTTGCCTGGTATGTGCAAGGATGCAGGTTCAAACCCCAGCACAATGAAATGTCGGAGCAACGACAGCCACACGAAAAACTAAATAAAATTGATTCTTTCTCTCTCACTATCCGTCTCCCCCCCAAAAAAAATTAAAAAAAAAAAGAGTACACTGATCTTTCCTATACTCTCTGCCCTGGCCAAGAGGACAGGGGGCAATTTCAGGTGCTTTGGCTTAAGCTTCCCTATTTTGATAGCTCCTACCCTACAGAACCAGAGTGAATGTGAGGATTAGCCCTACTTCCAAGTATGTCAATCTCAAAAACATATTTGAGGATTAGGACAATAGCAACTGGTGGTCCAAAAACTCAAGGGAACCCCTGCAACCTGGACCTTAATCAAGATTGCATTTGTCCCCACATCAAACATGAGGGTCATCAAGTCTTCAATTCTCTGAGGCATCAGTTGACCTCTGACCCTGTGCCCAACAGTCACAAAAATGTCTAGGTATTCCTCTTTCCCAAGTGTTTCATCATTCCAGAAAAATGTTCTCAATCTCTTTGGAGAGGATGGTTGGAAGAACTCTCACAGTGCATTACTGTCATTTACTATTATAGTACCTCACTGTCTTAATGTTATCATCAGTCCTTTACTGTGGGTTTAAAGTGGGTTCTGAGTCTGAATACTAGTTAAAGTGTGGAAACAGGGTAAGGAATTGTGACTTTTCGTTAAATGACTGTTCCCCTTATTGTCTTGCTTATTAATTTCTGGTTTTTTTTCAGACAGTACTTAATAAACAGTACATTACCGACAAGCTATCTATTTTCCTTCTAGGGAAACTCTATTCTGTTTACAATATCCACAATTCTTTCCTCGCACAGAATTCTTTGCAGAAGTGGCTTCCCTTGGCTGTGACTCTGACCTTATCATTGCAAACATCCAGCTTCTGCTGTTCAGTGCCCTCACCTGGGGTCGCATTAGGGTCCTTCCATCAGTTGTATCCTTCCTACTGGGGAAAGCATCACTGACCTTCTTAACAACACTGCCTTGATTAACATGCCTCTAAGCCATGGCATAATGTTCCACTGGTGTCCTGATCTAACGTGTATTTCAGTATGCCACTTTTGTCCTCTAGCGTCTGAAATTTAGGTTTTTCAATCTCGCTCTTCACTTGCCATCACTTTTCCAGCATTGGAGAGCCATCCGGCAGCAATTCTGTACCATCCCCTGGTCCTTGTATGATAGTAGGTCCTTAATAAATTCTCCCATATAGTCTTTTTTTTTTTTAAAGATAGAAGGACAGTGAGAGAGAGAGAGAAAGACAGGGGGAATCAATTTTTATTGAGTTTTTCACATGGCCTTCATTGCTCTGACACTTAGTTGTGTACGTGGTGCTGGGGTTTGAACCCGTGCACTTGCACGTACTGGGCAAGCACCCTAACCGCTGAGCCACCACTCCAGCCCCACTCCGGTATAGTCTTGTGTTCAGTTTACTTGATAGAGAAGTTCTCTCAGAATACATTTGGAACTCAAGAGTAAAGAAATACAACAATTAAGAATAGATCACTTGGGCTGGAGCAGTGGCTCAGCGGTTACGGCACTTGCCTCATGCATGAGTGCGCAAGTACGAACCCCCCCCACCACCATGTACCCAACATGGTGTCAGAGGAATGAAGGTCACATGAGGAACTAAATAAAAATTGTTTAAAAAAAAAAAGACTAGATCACTTGGGGGGCTGGAGTGGTGACTCAGCAGTTATGGCGCTTGCCTGGCATGTGCGAGGACGCAGGTTCAAACCCCAGCACCAGGTACCCAACAAAGTGTTGGAGCAATGAAAGACACATGAAAAACTAAATAAAATTGATTCTCTCTTTCTCTCTCTCTCATCTCCCTCTCTCACTGTCCCTCTTTTTCTTACTGTCCATCTTTCTTTAAAAAAAGAATAGATCACTTGGGGCTGGAACGGTGGCTCAGTGGTTGTGATGCTTGCCTGGCATGTGTGAGGACCCAGGTTCAAACCCTAGCACCACGTACACAATGAAGTGTCAGAGCAACAAAAGATATATGAAAAACTAAATAAAATTGATTCTCTTTTAAAAAAACAGGACTTATTTTTTAATACATTTTATTTTATTTTATTGAGAGAAGAACAGTGAGAGAGAGATACAGAGACAGAGAGAATCAGTTTTTATTGAGTTTTTCGTTACTCTGACACTTAGTTGTGTACGTGGGTGTTGGGGTTTGAACCGGTGTACTTGCGCATGGCAGGCAAGTGCTGTCACCACCCAACCACCGCTCCAGCCCAGAACAACTTATTTTAGATGATTGACAAGGGAAGGGAGGGATGGAAAAGGAATTGATACTCAGAGAGAATTTTATTGTTTGATTGTTCATTGCTTTTGTTTTTGTTGATTGCTCTTGGGTTTTACTGGAAGATATGTGCATATGTGAGAGGGTCAAAGAAATGAATCTGAGGCGAATGCAAAGCTGGAGCTGCTGGGGCACCTTCTATAATATCAAGCTACAGGAATCAGTTGAACCACCAATTAGAGGCAGAAGCAAAACACATGGAGGCTATGATGAGTCAGCTATGCTAAGTCATAGAAATTAAAAGTACATAAACATCACAGGGTTGAGTCAGGTGAATGTCCAAAGTCCATGCCAAACAGGTGTTCCACAGCAGATACAGAAGCGGAGAGAGGCGCTGGTTAAAGATCGATGAGGGAGCGAATAGGCACAGCGGTTTTCCCTGGATCGCACCCGCGTAATAGCCAAGTTCCCTAGAAAGAACTGACCAGGGAAGGGATGGAGTTTAAGGACCGGTGGAAGGGTGAACCGTAGAGTGGATAAGGGCCATATCCCTCTTTAAGGATAAAATTAGACTTTGTTTTAGTGGTGTTGAAATGAGGAAGTTCAGGCTGCAAACCTTCTCCTATCATCCTAGTCTGATGGCAGAGGAAAGGGGGATGTAGAAATCCAGAGGTGGGGTTGACTTGGTGATGATGGGGTGATGTGGACTGCCAGCTGGCCCCTAGGGAGTTCTTTCTCCAGATACTTGCATCCTTGTGTAGCCTCCTTCCACGATGAATAGGACTGATCTATGTGATCAACAGGATATTATAAAAATAACAAGGGTTGGGGACTTAGCTCAGTGGCAAAGCGCTTGCCTAGCATGCTCAAAGCCCCAAGTTCTGTCCTCAGCCCTAAAAAAAAAAAAAAAAAAAAAAAAAGAAAAAGAAACAGTATGGCTTTCAAGGGTAGGGCATAAAAACATCGTGGTGCCCTCCTTTCTCTCTTGGATCCTTTTCTCTGGGGCAGCCAACTGTTAGGCTGTGGAGACACCGAGGCTGGCCTATAGACTGGGTCCACATGGCAAGTAACTAAGCTGTTCCAATAACAGCCACCACTAACTTGCATAGCATGTGGTTGAGACTCTTGAAAGGAGAACTTTAGGCCTGGTGAAGACGTCACATGATAGCAGCCTTCATGAGAAACTGAACCAAAACCACCCAGCTCAGTCACTCAACAGAAACTGAGAGATAAGAATGTTGATCACTTAAAGCCATTCAGTTCCTGGACTGTTTGAGGACACTGAGTAGGTAATCATGTTCAGAGGTGAACTGAGAGATAACTGAAAAGTGCAAATGAGCAGGAGCAGAAATTACAACAGGTGCCAGGTTGTGTGGGGCTAGCGAGAGCTAATGGGGGTCCATTAAGGCAAAGCTGGGCCTGGTGGGCAAAGCCAGGGCCAGCAGCATCTCGGTGGCCTCTCATGGCTTAACCTCTTCCTTGAATTTCATTCCATGTGTCATATAATTCCTTTTAAAGGAAATATCCAGAATAAGCAAATCTATAAAGACATGAGACAAATTAATGGTTGCCAGAGCAAGGCAGAAATGCAGTGACTGACAATGTGTATGGGCTTTTTGAGGGGGGTGATGAAAGTGTTCTAAAATTAGATTGTGGTGTTAGTTGTATAGCCTTGTGAATACACTAAACTGCACAGTTTAAAATGTTGGATTTTTGCAGGGCATGGTGGTGCACACCTGTAATCTCAGTGGCTTGGGAGGCTGAGGTAGGAGGCTCGCAAATTCAAAGCCAGTCTCAGCAACTTGGTGAGACCCTGAGCAATTTAGCAAGTCCTTGTCTCAAAATAAAACATGACAAGGTCTGGGGATGTGGCTCAGTGGTTAAGCACCCCTGGGTTCAATCCCTGGTACCAAAAAAAGAAAAAAAAAAGAATAAATAAAATAATGGGCTGAGGCAGTGGCTCAGAGGTTATGGCGCTTGCCTGGCATGTGCAAGGACATGGGTTCAAACCCCAGGACTACATACACAACCAAGTATTGGAGCAAAGAAAGCCACATAAAAACTAAATAAAATTGATTCTCTCTCTCTCTCTCACACACACACACACACACACTGCCCCCTCTCTCTTTAAAAAAATAAAATAAAATGCTGGATTTTATGGTTTAAAAATCATATCTCAACTAAAAATAATAATGTGAGGACTGAAACACATAATAAGACAATGTGCCCAACACTATTTTAAAAACTTTGTGTATATCGTTCACTTAACTTATACAACCAATGGATGGACAAGGTAGGCACTATTTTTTATCATTTTATTTTTACAGATGAGAAAACTAAGGTCCAGAGAAGTTAAGTAACTTTGCTAGGTAACACAGCTGACGCAAATGGTAGGGCCAAGAATTGAGCCCTGGGCTAGAGCAGTGGCTCGGTTCAGCGATTATAGTGCTTGCCTAGCATATTCGAGGACATGGGTTCGAACAACAGCACCATGTACACAATGAAGCATTGGATCAACAAAAGCCATATGAAAAGCTAATTCAAGTTGATTCTCTTTCTCTCACTGTCCCTTTCTCTTTTTTTTTTTTTTTTTATAAAGAGAGAGGGACAGTGAGAGAGACAAAGAGAGAAACAACTTTATTGAGTTTTTCACATGGCCTTAGTTGCTCCAACACTCAGTTGTGTACACAGTGCTGGGGTTTGAATCCAGGTCCTTGTGCTTGCCAGACAAGCGCCGAAACCACTGAGCCACCACTCCAGCCCCAGTCCCTTTCTCTTTAAAAAGAAAGAAAGAAAGAAAGACCAAAAAAGAAGTCAATCTCCAGAGGTGCATGCTCACATACCTGTTAGACTGCTTCTCACAAATGATCTCAGATATATCTTTCTCAAATCAGTGAGGGAGGTTTATTACCTCTATTTACAGAAACTAAAAATGAGAGACGTTAACACACACTAGCAGCAGAGGCAAGATTCAAACGCCAAAGCACGCGAGCTGATGTAGCCCTCAATCTGTGCTAGTGACTGCCTTCAGCCTTGGGGACTGAAGTGAACCACACCATCCCAGGATTCCACACCTCAGCAGGTGGCTTGAGATAGGGCGTTCCCCTCTGAGCTCAATGGCCTGGAATGCCTGATATTTTTTCCTGTTTGCTACCTATACTTCTGCTTCCTTATGACTTCCCAGTTACCTTTCCACCAAGTCAACAATTACATTAGCAATCAGAACTTGAAAATTCTTTTCACCTCAGAGCATTGGGAGACAGGAGTTCAAAGCCAGTCTCAGCAACTTAGCCAGGCCCTAAGCAACTTAGTAAGACCTTGTCTCAAAACAAAAAATAAAAAGGTCTGGGGATGTGGCTCAGTGGTTGAGCACCCCTGTCTGTGTTCACTCCCCAGTACCTAAAACAAAACAAACGACAACAAAAAATACTCTCACTATATTACCAGGGCTGGCCTTGAACTTGTGATTCTCCTGTCTCAGGCTCCTGAGTTGTTGCTGGGATTACAGGCTTGTGGCACCAAGCCAGGTTTGTTAAGTTGCTTTCTAAAAGGCACCCAAGTGTTCATAAACGTTGTTTCTTAATTATAAATGTATAGTTTTACATTTTCCTCATTTTAATTCTCAGTATTTTCCAAAATTCCCACAGTGAATATATAGGACTTCTGCAATAGCAAAAAAAAAAAAAAAAAAAAAAAAAAGTTTTAAAATAATAATATAATTTAAAAATACATTATCGAAAAATGTATTTCTTCAAAGAGTTTATTTTTGAATGCTGACTCTAGGAACCATTCTTGCACTTCTTAGAATCATCCATTAGTCATACTCTCCCCATATAATTTGCTAAGGGGGAATGGGATAAAATTTGGTTTCTAAAATATCCTTTTTGGTGGTAATGAGCCGGGGGATAAGGGGGGAGTCTGGCCATGTAGTTGGAATTCTGGGTCAATAAAAAGGAAATTGGTCATTTTTCTTAAAGAGGACAAAGAGGGGCTAGAGCAGTGGCGCTTGCCCAGCATGCGCAAGTACACAGGTTCAAATCCCAGCACCCACATACACAACTAAGTGTCAGAGCAATGAAGGCCATGTGAAAAACTCAATAAAAATTGAGTCTCTCTCTGTCCTTCTCTCTCTCTCTCTTTTAAAGAGAGAGGGACAGTGACAGAGACAGAGAAAGAGAGAAACAACTTTATTTAGTTTTTCACATGGCCTTAGTTGCTCCAACACTCAGTTGTACACGTGGTGCTGGGGTTTGAACCCGGGTCCTCGTGCTTGCCAGGCAAGCGCCGAAACTGCCAAGCCACCGCTCCAGCCCTATTCTTCTCTCTTAAAAAAAAAGAAAGGACAAAGAGCAGAGATTTTGGTGCTCCAGATGAGTATATCAACTTGACATCCCCCCTGCTAACAAACAAAGATGCTACATTCCTGAATAAAAGGTGTTCCCGGTGGAGCAGTGGCCCAGCAGTTATGGCGCTTGCCCAGCATGTGCAAGTACACGGGCTCAAACCCCAGCACCCACTTACACAACTAAGTGTCTGAGCAACGAAGTCCATGTGAAAAACTCAATAAAAATTGATTCTCTCTCTCTCACTTACTGTCCTTCTCTTTAAAAAGAAAAAAGAAAAGAAAGAAAAAAAGTGTTCCCAGGGACAGGGATGCAGACAGACCTGCTGATAAAGATGCTTGGGGCACAGATTAAAGAGCAGGACTTTAGTGTGCATGCCTCTAGGCTCTGGGGGAAGAGAGAGAATTCCATGACTAGGAAAGAGGGAATCACTTTGGCTCCTCAGGCCCCCAGCTCTGAGGCCTCCTTCTCCCACTCTGGGTGAAGACTGTTCTTCTCTCTAAGCTCTGCTTTCTCTTATTTGTATTTATTCATTTATTTTTGGTACCAGGGATTGACCTCAGAGGCACTTAATCACTGAGTGTCATCTCCAGCCTTTTTATTTTTTACTTTGAGACAGGTCTTGCTGAGTCTGGCTTCGGATTTGCAATCCTCCTGCCTCAGGCTGGGCGTTACAGGTGTGAGCCACCACATCTGGCCCTTGCTTTCGACTGTTTTCCTAAAATAAGGTCTGTCTGTTCTGCTTGTCTTGGCCTCCCTTGGTTTCATCCTTGGACGTGAACCTAGGTTCTCACGCATGCCAGGCAAGCTCTCCAACGGCCAACCCACCACTCCAGCCCATAAAAATAGATTTAGTGAGATGCACTTTACATATAAAATCCTTTTTTTTCCCCCAAAGAGAGAGGGACAGAGAGAAAGAGAAAATCCATTTTTTTTAAAAGAGAGAGGAACAGTGAGAATCAATTTTATTTAGTTTTTCATGTGGCTTTCGTTATTTACACTTCATTGTGTATGTAGTGCTGGGGTTCAAACCCACATCTCTGCACATGGCAGGCAAGGGCCATAACTGCCGAACCACCACTCCAGCCCCAAAACACTTGTTTTAATTGTATGAGTCAATGATCTTTACTAAATTTACATAGTCATAGAACCATCACAATCTGGATTTTTTCTTCTTCTGCAGTTTCTCAGAAATTAGTGTTCTGGGGCTGGAGCAGCGGCTCATCGATTGGAGCCCTTGCCTGGCACGTGCAAGGACCTGGATTTGAACCCTAGCACCATGTACACAACTAAGTGTCAGAGAAACAAAGGCCAGATGAAAAAATAAATAAAATTGATTCTCTCTCTCTCCCTCTCTTCCTTTTGCTTTAAAAGAAAAAAACAGTGTTCTGTTATAACTGCAATGAAGTTGCAAGTTCCAACTTTGTCAGTTTTTGTGTGCATGTTCTTACACGTTTCACAACACCTGGGTGATTCTTACAAAGTTGGGAGGAATAACATGCTAGTACACTCAATGCCATATCCTGTCCTTCACAACTACAGTTACAGTTCAAACACCTTTTTATCAGGATTCAGAAATTTTAAAAAGGTACCCCAGACTGCTGGAAGTCAGTGATCATTTCCATCGATGTAGTAAATTCAATGGGGGGGTTCACAGTGTTATCAGCAATACTGCAGGTACGCACTGGTGAGGTTGGCCTCCTCCGGCCTCTGCCCCGAGTGTGCCCTAACCCAGATGGGAAGAGCCCCTCCCCTCAGCCATGCAAAGATGCTCGGAATTCCCTGCCCATAGGACTTCAACTCTGTTTCCTCACCTGAGCAGGTCTCTTCTTCGGGTCTGTCCTCCCCTTAAGTCTATCACAGATTGACAACACAAGAATTGGGTGAGTAGACCTTGGATTTGTGGGTGGCGTCCACACACATGCACAAAACCCTCATGATGTGGGAAAGAGAAGAGTTGTGGGATAAGGGTTAGGGCTAGACCTCTCTGTAATGCCACATCTGCCGCAGAATTCTGAAAAGTCTGAGAATTCTAAATTGGAGCCTGAGCTACTTCATGGTGGTATATTTGTCAAGGTCAAAGGATAAAACATTTTATTTAACAGTTTGTTAAGCTGACTTAAAAATTTTCTGTATTTAGACAGATGGTATGTGTTTCTTCCTTGTATGGATTCATTTACATGAAATATCCAGAACAGGCAAATCCATTCACCCAGACAATAGTTGGTGGCCAGAGAGGCAGGGGAGAGGGCAAATGAAGACTGACTGCAGATGGATAGTGGGGTTCCTTCTGAGGATGCTGAAACGTTCTAGAATTCAGTATTGGTAATGGGTGCACAACACTGAATGTATAAAAAGCCACTGAATTATACATCTTCAAAGAGTGAGTTTTATGATTATTTGAATGATATCTCAATTAAGCTTTCACAAAAGAATATAGAACCTTTTGTAAAGAGGAGCTTAGATGTTTTTGTTTTAAATTTAACCAAAGCTGACATGGCAGCGCATGTCTCTAATCCCAGCTATTGGGGAGGCAGAAGCAGGAGAATCTCAAGTTAGACGACAGCCTCAGCCATTTAGCAAGGCCCCAAGCAACTTAGTGAGAACTTGTCTCAAAATTAAAAAAAAAAATAGGGACTGGAGAGGTGGCTCAGCAGTGCAGTGCTTGCCTGGCATGCTTGAGGATACAGGTTCGATCCCCATCACTGCTTACACAATAAGTGGGAAAAAAACAAAACCCAGATGCAGAAATAAAATACTCTTGCTTTCTCTCTCTTTGATTCTCTCTTTTAAAAAAATATAAGTAAAAAAAAAGGGCTGGTGATGTGGCTCAGTCGTAAAGTGCTTCTAGTTTCAATCACCAGTACCAATAAATAAAAGAAAAAAAATTAAACCCAATATACAGATATTTCTGAAAATTGGAAACAAAAGAATTGTAAGTACGGGCTGGAGCGGTGGCTCAGCGGTTTCGGCGCTTGCCTGGCAAGCACGAGGACCCGGGTTCAAACCCCAGCACCACATACACAACTGAGTGTTGGAGCAACTAAGGCCATGTGAAAAACTAAATAAAGTTGTTTCTCTCTTAAAAAAAAAAAAAAGAATTGTAAGTACAGTGGTGATAAATTTGTGCATCTCTGAAATCTATGTAGGTACCCCTCTGTGTCTCCACATATCCAAGTTTGTGTGTATACAAAAGTGTAATCTGTGAATTAAGTAATCATTCACTCTTAAATCGAGGAAGGACTGAGGATGGAGCAAGAGCAGTAAGCAAAGGAATCCAAAAAAGAATCATACCTGCCTTCCACTGCCTTCCCTGCCCGGTCAGGGATTGATTACCTCTCCCACAGTCTGGTAGGGGGCGGGGGGCATAATTGAGAGAGCGAGAATTAATTTTATTTAGTTTTTCGTGTGGCTTTCGTCGATCAGACTCTTCGACGTGTACGTGGTGGTTCGAACCCGGGTCCTTGAGTATGCCAGGCAAGCTCAGGAACCCCTCCAGTCCCGTCCCCATTCCTTTTTGAGATAGTCTCACTAAATGAGGCCAGAGGTCAGGCAGCCAGGGTAGTTGGAATTTTGGGTGGATAAGAAGGAAATTTGCCCTTTTAAGGGGACAAGAGCTTCTCCAGTCCAGATAAATATTTGCAAATCAATTTCACACACCCCTCTATACACACCCTCCTACTAGCAAAGGTGCTACATTCCTTCTGCTAACAAAAAGTATTGGGGGGGGCACCGACAGACCCCGACAGACCTGCCAGATAAAGATGCTTGAGGGCACAGATCAAAGAGCAGAACTTCCCTGCCCACCTCCCTAGGTAGGGGGGAATTCTGGAGACTCTTAGGTCCCCCGCTCTGAGGCCTCCGCCCACTCTGGGTGGTGTCTATTTTGCTCCACGGGCTCTGCTTCCTATTGTTTTCTCAAAATAAAATCTGTCCGCTGTGCTTGCCTTGGTCCCCGGTTTCATTCTTCACTCTGGCTGGACGGGAACCACGTTCCACCAAACCGCATTATAAACCGGTTTGGACTTGGGATCCTCCTGCCTCAGCCTCCTGGTGGCTGGAATTAGGTGCGTGAGCCACCCTGCCTGGCTACTTAGCCTGTTCATTTTGAGGGGTTGGCCGGATGTCTTCTAAGGTCCCTGTCAGCTCCAGCATTTCACCATTCGGTGATTTTTAAAGACTACCTTCGCGGCCTGTTAATTGGGTTCAATAGTGAGAGGCATTAAGCGGACACTCAGGAAATATCGATTAAAAGCCATTATGGTTCCACTTCCGCATCCAAACGTCAACTCGCTTAGTTCAAGTGGAAAAAATATATATATACTTTTTCTTTTTGGCTCACACGCAGGTGACGTACGGAGAGTCGGAGCCTGGGGTTGCTATGGAGCCTAACCAAGTCCAAACCGGAAGTGGTCCTTGGAAATTTATTTCCCAAGGAACTTGCATTTGAAAATGCCATTCTAACTAATCTTTTTCTAAAGTAAACCCATATATGGGAACAAATTTTCGCTCTCAGCACAAAGAAAGTCGCTTTCCTCCCAAGGGAGGAACTTCCACTCTTCCAGCGGCGAAAGTGATACGGAACCAAGAAGCGGAGGTCACTGGTTCCGGGACGAGCGCTTCTCTCAAACGGACCAGCCTCCCGGCCGGGTTGCCTAGGTGACGAAGCGAGCGGTGCGGATGCGGCGCCCAGCGGAGGCGCGGCCTTTGCAGTCTATCTCCAGCGGGGACTCGCGGCACCGAAGCCAAGATGGTTAGTGGCTCTGAACAGTAAAGGGGTCCTGGGCTGGAGGTTGGAGACTCCCAGCACGCTTTTGGGTGAAGACGAGGCGTGTCAGCCCAGGTAGATCCCGCGGTCCGCCCTGAGTTCCCGTCGCGGATGGGGAGAGAGGCAAACCTGATGCCGTGATGCTTTCTTCCCTCCTGCTCTGCGTTGCCCCGCTCCCCAGCTGCACAGGGCAGGGAAAGCAGAGCAAGGGGGCGCAAGGGGGCCGAAGCCGCGTGAAAGCGTCTCCAGCGGACCAGGAAGTTGGGAGTAGCTGGTTCCGCTCCAGTGCAGAGTGATGGCCCTTTTAGGAAAGCGCGGTGATTCCAAAGGAATCGGATCGGGCTTCCCTGGGGCTTGCTGTGAAGGACTGGTAAATCGTGGCGCTGTCACTCAGTTTAAAACGGACCGTCCACAGTGGCCCAGACGTTGTCTTTGCTGTTTCTTTCACAGATGCTTTCAAGGGCCAAACCCGCTGTAGGCGGGGAACTGCCGCACTCGGACAAAAGAAAGAAGAAAGGGAGGAAGATTCCAAAACTAGAGGAGCTGCTTTCGCGAAGAGATTTCACCGGCGCTATTACCCTGCTGGAGGTGATGTCTGCAGAAAGTTGCTTTTTGGTCTGGGTTGTGGTAGCAGATGGGTAGTTTTGGGGCTTCTTCAAGGAAGACCCCAGTAAATCTAATAAGGTGCAGATGCCAGATTCCAAGTCAACTGGAAGCCTCACTAAAGATGGACTAAAACGGGGCTGGAGCGGTGGCTCAGCGTGCCTGGCATGTGCGAGTACTCGAGCTCAAACCCCAGCACCGCCTACACAGCGAGGTCTCCAACCAATGAAGGCCACATGAAAAACTAAATAAAAAATTGATTCTCTCGCTCACTGTCCCTCTCTCTTAAAAAAAAAAGAGACTAAAACCAAAAAGAGTTTGTTTCTTTTAAGAGAATCATTTTATTATTTATTTATTTTCCCAACACTTAGTTGTGTATGGTGGTGTTGGAACTCAAACCCAGGTCCTCATGCATGTCAGGCAAATGCTCCAATCACACAGCTACCACTCCAGCCCCTCTTTTTTTATTTTATTTTTTTTAAAGAGGGAAGGACACAGAGAGAGTCAGAGAGAGTCAATTTTTATTGAGTTTTTCACATGACTTTCGTTGCTCTGACACTTAGTTGTGTCCGTAGGTGCTGGGGTTTGAACCCGTGTACTTGTGCAGGCCAGGCAAGCACTGTAACTGCTGAGCCACCGCTCCAGGCCCCCCCCTTTTTTTTTTAAAGAGAGAAAGGGACAGTGAGAGAGCGATAAAGAGAAACTCAATTTTATTTAGTTTTTCATTTGGCTTTCATTGCTCTGACATTTCCTTGTGTACGTGGTGGTGCTGGGGTTCCAACCTGTGTCCCTGAGCATACATACAAGGCAAGCACCAAACTGCTGACCCACCGCTCCAGCCTCAAGACCTTATTTTATTTCTTGAGGGTCACTTTTTTGTTTGTTTGTTTTTTGGTACCTGGGATTAAACCCAGGAGTGCTTAACCACTGAGCCACGTTCCCAATCTGTTTTTTTATTTTTTATTTTGAGAAAAGGTCTCGCTATGTTGCTGAGGCTGGTTTTGATCTTGTGATCCTCCTGCCTCAGCCTCCCAGGTGGCTGGGATTACAGGTGTGTACCCACGTCCTGCTTGAGTGCCTGTTCTTTTTTTTTTTTCAGGGCTGAGGACGGAACTCCCAGCCTTGCGCAAGCTAGGCAAGCGCTCTGCCACTGAGCTAAATCCCCAACCCGATGAGTGCCTATTTTGATTGTGTCTAGTTTCACAGATGGTGGATTCAACCTAAAAATATGGAGTGATACTTAATACAGTCTCTTTTCTCACATTATTTATACTAACTCCTGAGCAATTTATGATGTATTTCTATTATGTAACAAAGTTTTAGTCAAATTTCAACAATTCTACTATGTTTATTTATCCCCAGAAAGCCTTTCAAATCTCTCTGGCAGTGGATTGAGTGCTATGGTTTTTTCAGTCTATTTTCTTTCTTTTCTTTAAGGCAGTGAAAACATTTTCTTATTGTAAAATCTCAGACTGCCTCTAAATTGGCAGGGTGACTGCTCTTTGTCTACATTCTCTTGATAACCATTATGGTTTGTGTGGGGAGCTGTATTGCCCCCCCGGGGAGCAGATCAGGAGAGGGGTGAGTGCCCACGGCTGGAACCCGGGTCCCCCCTCATCCGGGGACCCCTTCCC
>PVKS010016625.1:0-43778 GCA_004027875.1 Aplodontia rufa
TGATGGTGATGGTGATGGTGATGGTGGTGATGTTGAGGGTTATGACAACAAAGTGTCTCCAGATCTTTATAAAGTTTCCTGAGGGAAAGGAGGGTGCAGGGAAGGAGGGACTGAGGATGGCTCTCAGGCCTCTGGCTTGAGGGACTGGTGGCAATGCTGGCAGTCACTAGGAGGGAATGTTGGGCTTTCATTCACTGCTGTGACTTCACCTATGACAGCACCTAGCCCAGAGTAGGTATCCAGTGGCCTTGGGTGAATGAAGGAATGAATCCCTAGGGAACAGGAAAGGCTGGTGGATAGGAGCTGTGTGTGTGTGACGGGATTGGTGACTTTGTTGTAGGCTGAGCGAGGTCCATTGGTCCTCCCAATGCACACAAGGAGTTGCAGTTGGTGACAGTGGTTTTGGGTTCTGTGCCTAAATCCAGGGATACATTTGGGAGTCACCAGCATGTCTGTGGTATTTAGAGCCAGGGAACTGTCTCAAGTCTTCTAGGACAAATAATGGGGACAGGAGGGCTGGGGTGCAGCTCAACAGTAGAGACTTGCCCAGCATGCAGGAATGCAGGAGGCCCTGGGTCCAACAACAGCAATAAATAAATAAATTAAAAAGAATAAGAGATGTGGAAATGGAAGAGAAGGGGGATGGCTGTCATAGTCACTTAGAAACCAGGGAGATGGGAGCCACCTGCGTGGGTGATGAGGAGGAGTGGTAGAGGGTACAGAAGGGACAGCAGAGGAGAGGTGGCAGGAAGTGACAGAACACTGTGGCAGGAGGCCTTGGCCTACCCAGTGACAGAGGCTGAGGGGACAAGCTGAGGAAGTCAGAGGTGGCCCCTGGAGTGGGCAGCACAGGTCAGGGAGACAGTGGGAAGCCAAGAAGGCAGGAGGGAAAGATGGAGGACTAGTCAGGGTGGCTTGAGAGATTTCAGACAGGAGGTGCCCAGAGGCCTGTGAAGTCTTGCTAGGGGGTGGTCAGGAGATGGGATGCCCAGGAGAGGGGCGCATGGGGTATAAGGTTGCTGTGACACTTGTTAAAACCATGAGGAGGGCCACTTGCCACGGTTGCTTCAGGGAGAGGGTTGAGCTGGACTCCAGACAGCAGGGAGGAGTGGGCATTGCAGCCAGCAAGCAGAGCGGGGGCTCACTGCATGGAAATCACGTCGAGGTGCCCAGGACAGGGGGATTCCTGCTCAGCTGGCCCAGCAGGACTTGTGTGAGGTGGAAGGCAGGCCAAGGATCCCCAAGGTGGGATTAGGATGGGGATGCTACTAAGGGGAGGAGATCTGCTCAAGACAGGCCGGGTCCAGTCTTGTAAAGGAAGGGGATCAGAGGAGCCAAACAGGTGTGCTGGAGGGGCATCCTCAGCAGGCGCAAGGGCAGGGCTTTAAAGAATGTGGCCCACAGAAACAGCACTGCAGAGAGAGTTCGCCACGCCTGGTGCTGATCCCGGTGATCAGGACAGCAGAGCAGGACAGCAACGGAGCAGGCCTTGGAAGCTTGCGCTGGCCTGTTCCAGAGGCCATAAGGCTCTCAGCCATTCAGGAGGGGAGCCACAGATGGCTCTGCTCCCTGCTAATCCTTGTCATAAGTGTGGCCTTTAGGACCAGCTGCACTAATTACCACACTACTCTGCCTGGGCTCCCCTAAGACTGGTGGTGATGCCAGCAGGCTTCCTGACCCAGCACAGCAAACCAATTGCTGACACTGGCCCCAGACAAGAAGACGGGCTCCTGCCCCTTGTTAAGAACACAGGCACGCCCTACCCGCTTCTTCCACGACGGGTGTGTGCCTTCTTCCCCAACCCTGGTGCTGAGTGGCCCTGGCCAGAGGACCCCTCTCCATCCTCCAGGTTAGGAGAGAGAGGCCTCAGGTGACTTTCCCGTCTGGTCAGCGTATGAGAGTGAGCTTATCTGAAGGCTGAGCTGTCCCCTGACATGCACTATGGACATGTCCTGGGGGAGGGGAGGCCTGCTCCTCTGCCAGCGTCCCTCACCTGGCTCCAGGGGCCTGTGGGGGTGAGTTGTCAGCAGGGCCTCCTGACACAGGGGCCAATAGCCTCAGCCTAGTTCATTTCTTCTGGGCTACAGAGGCCCTGGCGAAGGGCAGAGGTGGGCCAGGGGCTGGTGCTTGTGGAACAGGATCCAACAGGAAGAGGTGATTGAGGCTCTGACGGTGGAGACCAGGATGGGGTCTCCTGGGAGGAGTGAAGCAGGAGGCTCATCTTCCTTTGGTCCCTGTCTGGACATTTGAAAAAAATTAAGTGGTGCTTGGTAGGTGTTTCTGTACCTCTGCAGCACCCCATGGAGGGGTCCTGGCAAGAGTGGACGTGAAATGAGGATGTCACCATGCTCTTTGTGGCACCAGACTCAGTTCAGTGCACCACTTCTGTCACCCACCCACCCACTCATCCATCTATCCATCCACCTGCTGAGCCATCCACTCACCCTCTCATCTACTCCTCTACCATGCATCCACTACCATCCATCCATCCAACCATCCATCCACCTGCTGAGCCATCCACTCACCCTCTTATCTACTCCTCTACCAGACATCTACTACCCATCCACTCTCTATCTACCATCTGTCCATCCATCCATCCATCCACATACCCAGCTGTCCACACACCCACCCAGGTGGTGTCCACCCACCCTCTCGTCTGCTCCTCTACCATACATCCACTACCCATCCACTATCTACCATCCATCCATCCACCTGCTGAGCCATCCATCCACCCTCTCATTTACTCCTCTACCATATATCCACTACCCATCCACTCTCTATCTACCATCCATCCATCCATCCATCCACATACCCAGCTGTCCACCCACCCACCCGGGTGTCCACCCACCCTCTCGTCTGCTCCTCTACCATACATCCACTACCCATCCACTATCTACCATCCATCCATCCACCTGCTGAGCCATCCATCCACCCTCTCATTTACTCCTCTACCATATATCCACTACCCATCCACTCTCTATCTACCATCCATCCATCCATCCATCCACATACCCAGCTGTCCACCCACCCACCCTGGTGTCCACTCACCCTCTCGTCTACTCCTCTACCATGCATCCACTACCACACATCTATCCACCCCCTGCCCATTCACCTATCCAGTCCCCTTCTGTGTACCCATCCCTGCCCCTAGACATCCCCTCCTCATCCACCATACACATCTTTCCACCCACTCAATTCTCCATTCAACAGTGACTGCTGAGCCCATTCTGAGTACCAGGCAGGAAACAGGGATGATATGCCACATCCCTGCTCAGGAAGGCCCACCTCTACCCATAGGACCATAGCAAAGGGCAGAGCTGAGCCGGAAGAATGCACGATGGCAGTCCAGAGGGGAAGGGGCTCGACCTGGGAAAGTAGAGAAAGGCGTCTTGAAAGGCTGGGTGGAGACAGGGAGTGCTTGCAAGGGAACTGGGGCAGAGCACCCAGGGCTGTGGAGGAGGGACTTCAATGCCTGACTGCAGGCACACCCAAGGGTTTGGGGACGCACTGGGCGGCGAGCTGGGAGAGTAGCAAGTCAGTGGAGGGCTCCTCTGAATGTCACAGAATCTGGACTTAGTCCTGAAGATGGTGGAGGCCCTGGGGCGGGGGATGTTAAATCTCATGATCAGGCTGTGTTGCAAAGGTCACCCTGGAGGACCACAGCTCCCCTGTCATCAGGACCGAACAGGAAATGAGAGGCTGGGGGGGCATCTTTTAGGTAGGAAGCACCTGGGCTGTGGCCATCCTCCGCATCAACCTCATCATCTTCACTGTCATCTGCTCCCAGTGTGTCAGGTGCTGTCCTAGGGCCCTGCTGTCCTAGGGCTGAGTTCCCGCCTACTGTCTCCAGTGCCACAAGCTGGGCACTGTTACCACACTCAGGTTACAGCCAGGGAAATGGAGGCACAAGAGCTTAAGTGACCTGCTTCAGGCCTCCCAAATAGCAAGAGGGTCAGTTCCAGCTGGGTAACGGGGTGCCATCCTCCTGGCCAGGACGGGCCTCAGCGAGGGGTGGAGGGCAGGGCAGAGGACCGGTCTGAGAACTAAGCCCCAGCGGGGGTTCATTGCCCTCTCCTAGTGAGGGGCATCGTGGCCGTGAGCTTGCTTGTTCTTGATGAGCCAATGGACTGAAGTCGGAGTGGAAGTGGGTGGAAACGAGCCCACCCGCACTCACCTCTGCGTAGGGACCTACAGGCTTTGGCCTGTTCCTGGCCTGCCCTTCGCCCAGTGTTGAGGCATTAAGAAAACATGACCTCCCTGGACATTGGACCCTCAGGAAGCCCAGGTGCTCCCTCATGAGACAATGGCACAGGGCACCTGGGTCTCTTGCACAGAGACTCTGGGACCTAGCTGGAGGAGCGGCAGGAGCACCAGATGCTGGGGTGGGGTGCAGAGAGGCAGCACCCCCAGGAGAGCCACCTGCTGGTTTCATGAAGTCCCACCCGCCCCTCTCTGCTACCAGGCTACGGCAGCGGAGAGTCTGCCCGAAGCAACTGGAGCACACGTCCTCTCACCGGTGCACGGGAGGCTCCCAGCGCTTCACCCAGCTGCCTCCCGTGGGAAGCAGCCCCCGTTCCCCGGGCAGATGAGGAGGGGCAGCCCGGGGCGCACACCCAGGAGGGACGGCAGCTCATGCAGCAGGGTTTCAGTGCAGGAGGAGAGAGCAGAGGAAGCTGACGAAGGCTGTGACCCACGGCTCCCGTTGGGTGCACAGGGGCAGAAAGCTGATCAGCGGCTGCCTGAGTCCCTTCCTGGGTGCTGGGAATGCTGTGTTGAAGGGGCAGGGCTGACAGGGCCCCATTATTTTTCAGAATTCATAAAGCCACCCTTAGAGCTCAGGTATTTCACCTACGTAAGCTGTGCTCTACAGAACGGAAATTAAAATAAAGAAACAAGGAGGAAGGACAGGAAGCAAGTGGTGGGGGAACAGCAGACCCAAGGCAGCTTGGAGCCTCAGGAAGGCCCAGGTCCCTCTGGGGAGAGTGGCATAGCCACTGGCTGTGTGGGGCTGGCCCACCCTCTGTCTACCTGTGTGTCAGGTGCATTCAGGGCCTGGGTCTTCTAATCAGGCTCCAGGTGGACTGGTTCCTGAGTGAATTCCCAGGCATCCGGGAGTGGGGAGCAGTGGTCCCTGCTTTCTGCAAGTCCCCTTGTCCACAGAAAAGAATGTGGTGCTTCCTGGCTATAGGGGGTCCTACTGTGTGCCCTGTCCTGTTCCCAGATGCACCTCCACCAGGCGAGGAGTGAGCCCTGTGTATGCTGTGTCTCTTAACCTTTTGAAATGAGTACCCCTGGCTGAGGTAGCCATGGGGACAGTCTCAGTAGTGGGGAAGGAGAGCTGAGGGCTTATGCTGGGTACCACATGGGGCGATCTGCATGGTCTTGGCATCTCATTATCCCTCATCACCTGATGAGAAGCTGAAGGTTCACGAGGTCAGGGACACCCTGAGGTCGTCCTACAGCAATCCACAGGGCTGGAACCTAGGTCTCACACCAAGGCCCCAGGTCTGTCTCAGTTACTGTGCTTCATCCTGGTTCAAGATGTGGGCATGCACAGCCATGTGGGTGATGACATCTTAGGAGGACTTAGGGGTATCCCTCAAGGATGACCCAGGAGGACACTGGGTGAGTGTTGGTCACCTTCCTGGCTGCATGGATGATGCCAGCCTATCTTTCCTTCGAATGACAAGTGGCCACCTGGAGGGGACCATCCTGTGTCCCCAGCCTCATTGGACTCTCACAGCCAGGGCAGGTTTCTGGGAGGCAGCACTGAGCACTGCCATTGGCAAGAGCAGCCAGACTTGATCTCCAGGGCTTGCGGCCGAGGGGAAGGGAAGGAGGAGACCAAGGACATTGAGCAGACTGGAGGGGACACGGCAGCAATGGGGCTATTGACCACGAACCCAGAAACACTTGCAATTTACCCAGAAGTCAAAGGCGTTCACCCACAGGGAGAAAACTCATCCTGTCTTCAGGCAGAGAGGAGATAACTGGTTGAAAGAGAGCGTGTTTCTTGCTCCCCTGGATCATACTTGGATGCCACTCTGAGCAGCGCAGGGAGCCGAGGGGCCTCGGAGAGCCGGGTCCATGCAGGTGTTGGCCTGGCCACAGCTGAGGGGTCAGCATGGGGCTGTGATGTGTGCAGATCCTTCAGGTGACCTCAAGAGGTCTGGGCCAGGGCTGGAGGTCCTGGATTAGTCCCCAACTCTAGTTCAGTGTGCAGTCCCAGGAGTGGAGAGTTTCAGCAGCAGTTGTGAAATTCCCTAAGCTACCTTGCTCTAACTTGGCAAACGAACCCCCTGGGTGTCAGCGGGACCCTTCTTCCCAGGTACTGCTGGTCTCTGTGAATCCGGGCAGTCTTCCTGCTGAGATTGATTGACATGTGTCAAGAGTCCTAAGATAGTCATTGCTCAGGATGCCCTTCTGGAAATCTGTCCTGCCTAAATCATCATAGATGCAAACGGAATTTTGTGGGAGCAATTAATGGCTGCATTCCTTACATCAGGGAATAGTGAATTGGTAGTTCCTTCAATCACTGTGTGACTGAGTGATGTCCCAGTGACTTGTCCTCGTGATGGAGGACCTGTGTAGTCAGAGCCCGTGCTCCTTCCAGGGGATCACTGTGTGCCTGAGTGACGTCCCAGTGACTTGTCCTCATGACGTTGGAGCTGTGTAGTCAGAGCCCATGCGTGACTTGAGTGTGCCGTTCTGCTCCCCGCTGTCATCCTGTGGTTCTGTGAGCCGTGTCAGCTCCCACCCAATCTCCACAGCACTTTCCAGGTTTCCAGTGTCACTGTGTGTCACCTTTATTACCAAAACACAGGGGGTGAAGCAGATTAGGCCCAGTGGCCCGGTTTTCCTGCAACCTTTTCTTGCTCCCATTTTGGGGCTGGAAACACTGCTGCAAGCTGGGGTGTTGACCTTCTGGAACTGATGCTAAAGCCTCTATACCCAATTCCCCAAACAACTGCTGGCCCACTTCTCTTTCTGTTTCTCCTTGCCTGCAGCCTTCTTCCCCTGGCCATCACTGGGTGAGTGGGGCCTCCAGGATCTGGGGTCGGTGGGCCACCTGGGTGCACCTCCAGAGCCGGCACTATTCAAAATGCAGAGCTTGGGGGTGTTTGAAGGACTCTGGAGAGTGGTGCCCCATGTCTTGAATCAAAAGACAGAAAAAAGGAAGTTTCCGGAGGGGACCCTGTTGGCACAGCCTGGGCCTGGTCAGCTTGGTGTCCTTCTCCAGGCTTGTGCGGTGTTTTCAGGGCTCGAGCTGTTCCTCCAACCAGGCCCCTGTGCCTCAGTGTACCCAGGGCTTGTGCTGTGTGCTGGGGTGGCTGTAACACAGCACCACAGACTGGATGGTCTTGCCTGCTCAGTCCTGGAGGCCCCAAGTCCAGGATGGCGTGCAGGTGGTTGGTTCATTCTGAGGCCTTTCCTCAGCTCAGAGACTCTCTCTGTGTCCTCAGGGTTGTCCCCCAGTGTGTCTGTGTCCTGATGCCCTCTTCTGATAAGGACACCAGTCAGATCGGATTAGGGCCACCCTTGGCCACCATGACCTCATCTAAACCAACTTCCTCTACAATGACCCTGCCCCAAGCATGGTCGTGTTCTGAGGCTCTGAGGGGGTCTGGACTTCAACATAAGGATTGGGGCGGGCACAATTTAATCTGTAGCACCTGCTGATCATGTTTCAATTCTTAGCAACAGATTCTGGCTTTTTTGCCAATTTTGGTAGGTAAAGAATATTTGAGCATTTATAAATGAGTTGGTGACTCTTCAGGGTTCCCGCACAAGCCAGGAGGAAGAACCCTTCTTTGGAGTAGTCCTGTGATGACAGACTCTGGATTCTGAGGACAAGGGGTCATCACCGTCACAGGCTTGCCCCTCCCCTGCAGAGAGCAGGTGCCACCAGCCCTGAGGGAGCTGAGGCTGCTGCGATAGCTCTGTGTCTGTGGAGGTAGTTGCAGGAGGATTTCTCAGGCATCATGCTGGGATGGCATGTGGAGGTCCCTCAGTAACAAGGACTGTGGCCCCCAGTCTGCCCTTCTTCCTGGTCCTGGGTGGTGGCCTCTAGCCCTTGGTGTACCCTGAGTGACAGGAGCAGAGCTGATGGGGGTGGGCCCCGAGGACCACAGCCCATGGCCTATGCTGACGAAGGGACTGGTGCTGGGTCCCTCGATTGTCCATGCTGATGAGATGGATCAGGGTGGGGACTGGTCAGGCCAGAAGGATGAAGTACGTGCCTGCAGGGTAGCAGCTTTGCAACAAGGGCAAGTGGGACTTCCTGGGAGAGAAGGGCTGGAGCCAGTGCAGCCCTATGGCTGGTGACACAGCCCTTCTGGTCTGCATGGAAACCCTGGGCGCGAGTGCTCTGGTGGGCCTCCCTGGCCTGCAGCACTGGGTGTGGATGGTCACACGTTGACCCTGGAGCAAGACAGGTCCAAGGACACAGTGGCTTCATCCTGGAAGTCCTCTTCCTGCTCCCTGCATATTTCTTCCTGCTGTGGCTCTGGATGGTATCTTCCACTGTTACAAGATTCCTGTTGCTAGTGTAGCTGGTGAGTCAGAGCAGTGGTGCTCTGAAGTAGAGGATCCCCACTTTGTAGCTGGCACATGAAGTGGGGTGGCCTTCTGGGCTCTCCCCCAGACTGAGCAGCTGGCCTAACTCCTTTGAGAGAATTCTTCATAGAATTCATTTTTAAAAATTCATTCTCACATTTCACTTCTTACAATTCATACTTAGGTTAATAAAATAAAAAAATTCTAATTATAAACCGTTGAAAAGAGCATTTAATTGCAGGTCAGACTGGCCTCTGTCCCGTCTGCGTTACTCCATCCATCTGTTCAGCGGCTTTTATTCAGAACCTGCCTGTGTCGGGGACCCTGGCAGGTGTCAATCTGCAGGAGGCGGCCGCCCCTGGGATTTCGGAGCGTGTTTGGGTCACTCAGTCTAGACTGCCTGCACCGTTTATTTACATACATTACGGTGTGTTTTATTTTGAGTCACACGATTTTGTCCATCTGTCATGGATTTCCAATTTATTGGTGCTCTGCACAGATGCACAGAGGAAATCCCAGTTCCCACTTCTCTCTGAGCCCAAGGCTCCCCTCCCTGCCCTGCTGGGTGGGCAGAGGGCCCGAGTGGAAGGAAGGCCAGGTGGGCCATGAGTGGACATCAGCAGGAGCTCTCTTGGTCCAAGAGAGGCAGATTCATTGAGGTGTGTTTGTGGGAAGGGACAACTTCTGTCTTTGCATTAGTCTACCCACAAGTATGACTGTCACACATGGTGCATTGTGTGTGGAGTTTCTCTGGAGGGCTGGGGGACCATGTTCAACTCAGGGAGTCCATTTTGGTTGTCGATCTAAGCCCCATGACCCCTGTCACCCTTACCAGGTGCCAAGGATTCCCATTCTGTTCCCTCTCTGACATTCATTTTCCTATCAAACCGTGTGCTTGTTCCCGACTTGGGGGTGGGTTGTTGTGGGTTGAGTAGTGTCCATAGGAAGATGTGTTGGTCCTAACCTCCTGTTCCTTCTCTGAAAATGGGGTGTTTGCAGAGGCAGTCAAGTCTAAATGGGGTCATTAAGATGTGGCCAATGTGTCCTTATGAAAAGGCAAGTTTGGCCCCAGACCCACACAGGTACCATGCTGTGGGTCATGAAGGCAGAGGTGGGGCTGATGCTTCTGGCAGCTACCCGGAACTAGAGAGAGGTATGGGACAGGTCCTCCCTGTAGGTGCAGAGGAGCCACCTGTTGCTCCTTGGTCACAGACTCCTGGTGTCCAGAGCTGTGAGACAATACACTCCTGTCTGGATTCCACCAGACAATGCATTCCACCCACTTGGTGGCATGTGCTATGGCAGCCATTGGAAGCTAACACAGAGGACAAATGGGGGTGTGTAGCATTGCCCCCAGAAACCTGCAGTCTCCTCAGATGACTCACAGGGCTCACTGGCTTCAAGAGCTGAGCACCCATGCTGTCCACGTTGGGCAATGCTGTGGCTTGCTCCTACTCTCCCAAGGCTACAGGCAGAGAGTCCATCAGAGGCACCACATGGCCTGTGTGTAAGAGCAGAGGCTGATCTCAGCCCCAAGGTAGATGCCACTGGCTCAGGCTGGTCCCCATGTGTTTGAGAAAGATGACCCAGTGTACAGGGTCACTTCTGTGTGGCTGGGAGTTCAATAGAACCACAGGGCTGATTGCAGGCCTCTGCAGCCCCTGGGCCAGGTTCCCAGGGCAAGAGGTGCCTGGGCCAGCCTTGGAGATGGAGAGCTGGGACTTGGGATGACCAGAGGCACTTGGCACTTGTAACTTCCTGTTTCCCTCATGGTCTTTCCTGGGTGCCTTCTCTGATGCCCAGAGGACCAGGACCACGGACAGCAGCCTCAAATGTGCTTCCTCGGGACAGGTATGTCCCCTTTGAGCAAGTAGGCTTGGGAAGTAAGTTAGGATGCTGAAGGAGCATAAAGGACAGATGCTTCTTATCCCATAAATAGAAGTCGGGTGGGTGGCCCAGGGCCTACAGTGCTAGCATCAAGTCTTCCTGTCAAGGGCAGCAAGCCTCCCACTGCCCTTCTCTTATGTACACAGCAGGGATGTCACCATCCAGGGATGGAGGATGCCCGTGGTGATCCCCAGCAGATCCAGGTCCCCCATGGCCTGTATATGTCATTAAAGGAAACCCAGGGAGGAAAATGCTTGCTCTGAACTCGTAGCAAACATCACTAATGCCACTGGTCATGTGGGGGCCCATGAAGCACCTACACTACTTCCTGTCAAGGGGAAGGGCTGGCTCAGATCAGATGCATTTCAATCCCATAAGGGACAATAGTCCTCTTGTCCTGAGAGTGTGGCTGCAGAGCTTCTGCTACAGGAGGACATGGGAGAGGCTGGTGGCAGGGAAACCCACAGGACACCTGCCCACCCTTGTCACCAGGCCCAGGGATTTTAACTCGCAGTGGGAGGAGACAGTACTGCAGAGAAGCAAAGCAGTGGGCAGCTGGTGGGCACCTGGCCCTGTGTCCCCATGAGGAGGAACCTTTTCCACTCTAAGAGAAGCTGGGACTCCTGCGAACAGTCCCTGGCCTGCTGGCTGCACCCATGAGAACACCAGGACTCTGAGCTGGAGTGGGGCCCCACCCTCTCCCACAATCCAGCTCTTCTCCTCTGGGTGAGGGTGAGACAGTGTGTCAGCCAAGTCCAGATGAAATCAATGAGCCCTGGTGACTCAGCTGTGACCTCGAAGTGGGAGGCTGGAAGCCCAGTGTCAACCCCTTTGTCCTATCACCCTGCCCTTGGGAAGAGTGGAGAGACAGCCACCAATGGGCATTGGCCTTGAGACAGAGATCTTCCCTGCTGTGCGAGTGAGCAGCCACCTGCTTAGACTTTACCTGTGAAGGTTCTGTCACCCCCAGGTGACCTTGAAGCCCCACGCCTGGGAACCACAGGTGTCCCAGAGCATGCAAAGGCCTTGGGGTTGAGAGGCCAAGTGGCACTGTTAGCTGCCTCCAGGAGAGTCCCCAGCAGCTCCAGCAGCAGACCAGGCGTGGCTTTTATGGCTGGTTAAGATTTCTTGTGTCTCAAACACAATGGGGCATGTGACCCCCGAACCCTGGGGTCACTAATAACTGTGAGCCATGATGTGAGCTCCAGTGCCAGCTTAGGAGGATCTAACAGAGGTGCAGGCTTGAGCTGCTTTACAAGTGTGGAAACTGAGGCACACCAAGGTTAGGGACTCGCCCTGGGTCACTCAGCTGTGTTAGGTGCGGCTGTGCAGAACCCAGCCCCCATGTTCCCAGTGGGAAGCTGTGAGCCCCATATTCCCTGCAGCCTCCTGGGCCTCAATACCCTCATCCACGTGAGCTTGCCACGATGACTGTGGGCCAGGGGGGCCAGAGCCAAGCAGCCCACAAGCTCTGGTGCTGCTTTTCCACCACTGGGGCTGGGGAGCAGCTCCTGGCTTTCCCAGCGACCCCCTCAAATGGACCTGTCTCTGAGAGGGCAAAGTGGGCCTTGTCCTCCTCGCTCCCCCAGCCCCTCCTGCCTGGTCCCCAGCAGGCGGCTTGCAGCCACTAGATGGTCATATCTCTGTACCCAGGCTGAGCAGAGTCACCAGTACAGCCTGGAGCTCCATGCTGACAGGCCAAGCAATGTGGCTAACTGGCTTTACAATGCAGCCACACTACGCTGACCGGTGGGCTGTGTGGTCGCAGGTGGGCACACAGGAGGAGAAGGAGGCAGTGGTCTACCCCACTCACCTCCCCTGACACAGCCACTCTAGGCTGATAGGTGGGCTGTGTGGATGCAGGTAGGCACACAGGAGGAGAAGGAGGTGGTGGTCTTCCTCACTCACATCCCCTGCTGCAGCCACAGCTGCCAGCCATCCTGTGCTGTGAGCCCTGGCCCTGACTGGTCCTCCTCTCACCTCTGTGCCCTCCTCCCCCACAACAGCAGCTCATCTGGGGCATGCTCCATCCTGCTCCTGCTGACTCCACATCTCACCCAAGGGATCCCCGATGAGGGGCGGTTCTGCTGCCTCTCTCACCACCCCCTACCCGAAGTGCACCTTTGGGGTCCTCAGCGCCTTATTCCAGATGGAAGGCGAAGGGAGGAACCTGGTTCACGGTAAGAGGAAAATTACGCGATTTTCCTGGGACCTGTGCCCAGCAGTCTACGAGAGGCACCTATCTAACAAATCCTCAAGGAGCCAGTGTCACTCGCACAGGGACAAGGAGCAGACACCTGGCCCCAGACCACACGACTGTGATGCCATGTCCCTAACAAATGCACTGTCACTCCCCAAGTGGGACTTCTGGGTGCCCTGGTCACCTGGGTGCTGGCCGTACTTGGAGTGTTCATAGCGTGCGTGGCGAGTGCCGCTGTGTTGGACAGCGGCCACATAGCTGGTTCCCACTGCCACAGTATGCTCCACTGGGCAGTCCTGCCCTGGGGGCTCTGAGGGGGCTGCTGACTTGGCTGCAGGATTCTGCTAGTTTGCAGCCCTCCAGGGTGTCCAAGGTCACCTCCAGCTCCCCAAAGTCCTCCTCAGGACAAAGACCATAGCACCACCAGAGTAGGCCAGGTGTGTGAGGCAGAGGCAGGTGGGAAGTGTTCTGCCTCACTGGGCACGGCTGGGTGTTGGCACCAAGCTACAGTCCACTCTGAGGCTTTTACCCTGGAGAAGGAGAGCAAGGTTTGGAAAAGTCCTGACCCCTGACAAAAAGGTCAGATTCCAGGTGAAAGGCCAGGGGACACAGGAGGGGGTCCACTGAGGCCCTCGTGAATGAGGCTCTTCCTCACCAACCCTTCAATAGACTTGAAGGAGCATCTTCCAGTTTCACAGCCCTCCTGGGAGAGACACAGCCCAGGCGTGGGGTGCAGGGGCCCCTCGACGGGGAGAGGCTTTCTATGCCCCCTGCACTGGAAGGGAGCTCTGAAGCTCAAAAATCAATTACGATGCTTGGGGAGGTGGGGCTGGAGAGTCCGCCTAGAGCATACACCACGCTGAGTGTGAGGTCAGGAGGGACAGTGGGTAGAGCTGAGACTCACAACCTTACCCAAAGAGGCCGTGGGGGGGTGGCAAAGGCCACTTGGCCACCAAGCCAGCACACGTGCACTCACCCGAGGTTTACTCCTGAGGGCTGCGGAACCACCCAGAGCGTCCATGCCGGAGCAGTCTCTGTACAAACAGTCCTTCCTCACTGAGGGTGGAGGAGATAAGGCAACCATCACATGTGGGTGCACAGGTGTACACATATACACGCATCGACACATGCACACACACAATCCACACACACATCAACACATGTACACACATGTGCACACATGTACACACATACACACATATGCATACACATCTGCACATGTACACATATACACACATCGACACACGCACACACACAATCCACACACAAGCACACTTCCACACACATGAATACACATCCACATGCACCCACACACGTACACATATACACACATGTACACACATTGACACACATGCACAGACAAGTGCGGGCACACACACACCGAGGGGTGGACTCCCAATTCTACAGGGGTGGAACGTTCGTTCCAATTCCTATTTCCAGTTCTGGCAGTTCTGATTTGCATTGTTTTGATTCAGTGATTTTTTTTCCGATAGTTATCAATTACCAACAGTTCTTTTAAAATAATACCTAAAGAAAAACAAACCTCATAAGACTTTTCAGAAAGTTTCCCCTGGACACCCTGAGTGGCTCCATCAATGCCAGACGTGTTCCAGTGCCCTCATCCTCAGGACCATGCTGGAGGCTCAGGCCATGCAGGTGGGCAGCGTGAGGCCTCTTTCTTGCTGACCACTCTTCCCCTCCACCCTCTCTTCTTCCTTTCCCTTCCACCCCCGGGCCCAGTCCTCAGGGTGAAGTCAAGGGAGGAGCCTGGCCCGGTCCAAGAAAAGCAATTGCAGCCCTCACAGAGAGGCTTATCCAATTTTGACTGAGACGTTGATGTGATCACAGGGGTTTATTTAAATTGTAAATGACAAATAATTGAGGCACTGACTTCTTTGCTCTTCCGGAGGCCTCCCTGTGGCTGCTTTGGGTCCCCAGGCCTCAGAGGTCATTAATCCAGTGGCTGGCTCCTTGGAGTGTGAGCTGAGCCTCAGTGCCACCAACCCAGCACCTGCAGAGGATGTAGCCGCTGATTTCCAGTGCTCCCATCAGTGTCACTTAGAAGTGGTTGGAGGTCGCAAGGGACGCGCTGGCCCTGGCACCCCAGCCCCAGCCTCAGTGCCATCTGCGACCCTCTTTCAGAAGGTGTAGCTGCCTCTCATCCAGCCTCATGCTGGTTTCAAAAAGAGGAGAGAAAGAACATTTAGAAACAGAATGCAGTTCCTACCCACACCAAAAATACCCACAGCAGATCTCCACCCGTGACACTGGCGGTGTGAGGAGGCCACCTTGTCAACATATAGTCACATGAGCTCAGGGACCAAAATAGAACATTTGTCAACTCATCAAGAACATCAGTCTCTGTGCAGAAACTGGAAGAAGCATGGAGATGACCTGGGCTGCTGGGGTGGGGACACTAGCAGCTGGCTGCCACCGGCCCTGGCCCTGGCTCTGGTTTTCCTGGCATGAAGCTGATGCTCTGCTGGAGTTGGGACAGAGTGAGGGTCAGAGGGTGCTCTGTGGATCCATATGGAGGAGGCACTCGGCTCGCTGAGGGAAACTTTTTGGGCAGGAATCTTCTAGCTCCTACTGGAAAACTAGAGAAGCCCAGGTCCCATGGAGCCCAGGTCCCATGGAGACATCTGACGTGTGCTCCCGCCAATTCAGAAGTCTCAGGACACAGATCTTTTGTAGCTTCTCTGTGTCTGTGGCCAATTAACAGACTGGTGAAGTTCGTCACTCTGAAGACCCTAGAGCCTGTGGAGTGATCCTCTTTTAAAGACAGCAGCCCAGGAGCGACAGCAGCTACTGTCCCAACACCCTCCTGCCATCCCATGCCTGGAGCACTCGCTCTTGCTCCTTGCTGTGGAGAGGAAAATGACCTCAGACCTCGCCTGGCCCTGCGCCTGGCCCTGCTCCTCTTCCTCCAGGTGGCCTGTGGAGCTCTGCAGCCAGATAAGGCCACTCTGGCTTTCAGGAGCACCGTCCCCTTGCACTCAGCATTTGCTCCGCATGGTGGCTTCCCTTTCCACCTCTCCTTACTGGGCGGGCAGAGAGATCGATAACTCAAAGCCCCAACCCGGGCTGGGTCTGAACTGTGCTTGAAAAAACAGGTGCAGGTGGGGTTTTGTGCGTGGCCTTCACGGACACCGTTTCTAAGCTATAGTTTATGGCAGGAAATCAACTGCTGGAAATGGAGAGGAAGCAGAGGCAATATGGTTGTGGGGGGAGGGCAGGTGAGAGGGGAGCAGGCACAGCTCCAAGTTCCACCTCCCACCTCCTCGCCTGCCCCTGCTGGGCACCTCCACATCCACCCCGCACAGAGGCAGCAGCCACTCTTCTTTCCTCAGCACCCTCTGCGCTCTCCGCCCCACCCTGCCCTCCAAGCCATCTGCAGGGCCCTTCTTGGCACTGTGAGTTCAGCTCCCACCCTTAGCCTCTTGACCCAGATCCATCCACCCAGCACCAGGCTGGTGGCCTTGCCCCAGCCAAGTGGAGAGCTCAGGACATGAGGGGCAGTTCTGGGCCCAGGGCTGTCTGGACCCTTGGACAGCCACTTACCCTCCACGGCACTTGCTTCTGCGGCTTCCTGGAGGGTTCCTGAGGACTAACCTGAGAACTCTTCACCCAACATGCCTCACCCCGTCTTGACACCGGGGCACACGGGAATGGGCACATGTAGCTGTCAATCACTCTGCAACCCACCCAGGTGAGCCCTCTGCCCTGCCCCTCGCAGCTCACGCCCAGACTCCATTCAAGGACACTCGAGCCCCTTCTGAAGCGCTGTGCACCTGTCACCCGTGGATTCTCAGTGCTGCCTCTGGCTCCTGACCTCCCGGTTACCCAGGTGCAAGAGCCTCATCCACCTGCCCCAGTGCCAGCCTCCTCCAGCCATCGGCAGCGCAGTCTGGCCGCTCAGAGCCACGTGGCTCTGTGCCTCCCTAGGCTCTGGTCAGGTGGGCTGTGGGCTGTGAGCTCCTGTCCTGCTCCTTTCTTACAGCTGGAGGGACAGCCCCACAGTTCAGAGCTGGACCGGCCACTACTGAGTTTATAAACAGCAGTGTGCTGCTCGCCCTTCTGGAGGCTGGAAATCCAGGCCAGGCTGGGCTGCTGTATAAGTCTGCACCTGGCCCGACCCAACCTCCGGGACCTCCCATTTCCAGACATGATGGCTCCTGCCATGGCTGTCCCCAGATGTGACCCAGCCAGAAGGCCCTCTCCAGAACTCAGTTTGTGCAGGCACCATGGTCTTGAATCCCCCACCTGTGAGCTGAGTAAGTCCCTCCTCTTGGCCAGCAGCCGGTCTCAAGGACTTCATTAGAGCAGGGACATGTGACAGTGTGCTGCCCAGTGTCCTGACCCAGTGAGGGCTTGGAGCTGGGCATCCGACCTGGAGCTGCCCTGGTTAGACTTCACTTCCCTACCCCTCACCCCAAACAGCTGCTGAGAGGGCTCCTGGGTATGAATCCTGGGTGCTGGTACTTGTTGCTCCATGGACCACGCCTTCGGGAGGGTTCCTGTCCTCTCAGCTCCTGCTCAGGCCTGGGGATGGGGTCTACACACCCGGGCTCAGACACAGCTGCTGAACTCAAGTTAACGGCCCAGCCTGAGCTGCTCAGAGGGTGAACCTCCCCCAGGCCCTGCTCCTTGGCCTTGATTGGTGCCTGCTGACCTTGGACCTCAGGCTGTGCATGTGCAACAGCCCCACCCATGGGAGACTTCAAGTTCTGCTAGGCTGAAGAGCCAAATATAAACAGGCTCAGAGTCGCTATGCTGATGGGGGAAACTCATCTGTGCCCCAAGTAAGCCAGGCCAAGGCGTAGGGCATGATGCACACAGAGCCCTGGCTCTTGGCTGGGAAGCGGATTCAAGGGGCAGTTCTGTTTTCAGACACCTTTTCTGAGGTATGATTTGAGTTAGTAAAGCCCATCATTTGAACGAGCTCTGTGGAGCGTGTACACCATTACAATGGGGACAGTATTTCTACCACTCCAGGAAGCCCTCTTTTTCAAATTACAATCTTTATTGTTAAAAGCAGTTTTAGGTTCACAGCCAAATTGGGCAGAGAGTACAGAGCTTCCCATTTGCCTCTGTCCTCAGACACACAAGGCCCCCCCACCATGAGCAGCCCCCAGCGCAGAACACCTGCTAGAATCCTGAACCTCAGAGCCTGCACTTCTCGGAGGGCTGGCGCCTGGTGTTGTGCACTTTCTGGGTTTGGCATAGACAGGTGTCCACTGTTACAATTGTTCTCATTGCCCTAAAAGTCCTCTGTGCTCTGCCTGAAACTCCTTCCCCCGCCCCCGGGAACCCCTGATCGTTCTGTCTCGATAGCTTTGCCTTTTCTAGAATGTCATACAGCTGGAGTCGCAGGTAAAGGGATATTAGGATTGGCCTCTTCACCTTGGTAATATAAGTGTTTAAGGCTCCTCCTTATCCTTTTGAGACTTGGTATCTCGTTTCCTTTTACTGCTAAACCATACTCCATTGATAGCAGGAACCTCACTGTGTCTATTCATTCACGTACTGAAGTCTACCTTGGCTCTTCCAGGTTTTGGGAATCAGAATAAAGCTGCTATAAGCATTGCCCACAAGCTTTTGTGTGGACACATGTGGCTGACTCCTCTGGACAAACACCGAGGGGTGCGCTTTCTGGATCACATGGTCAGCATAGCACTGAACAGCCTTCCAAAGTGGCTGTCCCTTTCTCACTCCCTCCAGAAGTGCGCAAGCGTCCCTGGAACTCCACGTCCTCACTGGCATCTGGTGCTCTCAGTGTTCTGGAGCTGGGCCACCCTAACAGGAGCGCAGTGGTGTCACATATTCTTATTTTGCATTTCCCTGAGGACACATGATAGAGAAAAAGAGAGAGAATGAAAATCGAAGAAGTGTCCAGGAAGAAAAAACAGTTGCCAAGGGCATATCCCCAGAACTTGCTCCCTCAACTGCGTCCCACAGCGTCCACCATTTCTCTTAGTTCACCAAGTTATGACTCCACTCATGAGTTGATCCACAGATGAGGTCAGAGCCTGCATGATCTCAGCACTTCCCTAGAGCCCCACGCTGGACACTGCTGCACTGGGTACCACACCTGCAGCACATGAGCCTTTGGGAGACATTCCAGACCCAAACTATGACACTGAATTTTGCTTTTGGTTGCTTTGACTGTGCAGATCAGGTTGGGAAAAACCAACATCTTGACAACATTGAATCTTCCTGTCCATGAATGTGGGATGTCTAGTTATTTGCTCTTATGAGTTATCCTTCACCAGAGTCACCTGGCATTCCTCATATGGATCATGTACAAATTCTTAGATTTGTAACCAAGTATTTCCTTTTTTGGGAGTGATGTTATAAACTGTAATGAGTTTATAATTTCAAAATCCATTTGTTCTGGGGCTGAAATGGTGGCTCAATGTTTACGGTGCTTGCCTGGCATGTGCGAGTACACGAGTTCAAACCCCAGCACCATGTATACAACGAAGGGTTCAAGGAATGAAAGTCACATGGAAAACTAAATAAAAAATTGCTTCTCTCTTTCTCTCTCTCTCTCTCTCACTGTCCCTCTTTCTTTAAAAAAAATCCATTTGTTCTTTGCTGGAATATATAAAACCAATTGACATATTTTATAAATTACCTTTCCATCAGGCAGCAACACTTCTATAATCACTTATTCATGCCAGGAATTTTTGGTCAATTCTTTTGGGTTGTCTACATCAATGATTATGTCATCTGTAAACAAGGAAAATTTTATTTCTTTCCTTCCAAACTGTATACTTTTAATCTCCTTTTCTTCTCTTATTGCATTGGCGAGATCTTCTATATGGTGTTAAAAGGAGAAACAAGAAGGGGATTCTTTCCTGTGTTACCGATCTTGAAACAATTCTAGAGTGAGAAGTTTCTGTGAGTGTTGGTTCTTGGAGAATCAGCAGAGAGAGCAGATGACTCTGGTGATTGCAGCCTGGCAGGTGAGGTTAGTGCACAGCATGGCTTGCCAGTCACCAGGCTGGTGGAAAGGGCATGCTGGGGGCATGAGGAATTGGCCATCTGCTCTTCCATAGCCGAGTGGAAAACTTGGAAGTGTAGACTGTGTGGATTTAGGGGAAAGAAGCTCCAGCTCATGGAAGTGCTAAGCAGGGAGAAAGGGGACAGAATTGGGAAGCTTTTGAGAGGTTGGATGCAGTTTCCAGTCCCTGGTTGGACCTGAGTTCAGCCCCATATGGGATTTTGGCATGTTTGAGGTGAATTCAGGAAAGAATGTTCAGTGAGAGGGAGGGGACTGCAGGGGCTCAGTGCATGATCCCAAGAAGAGATCTGGAGGGGAAAATGTAGGTTCTGTTGCCAGCACCCTTGAGATCAGCCAGAATGCAGAAGCTACTGACTAGAGGTCTGACAAGATGGATGTGTGGACCGAGTCTTCAGAGCTGGTCATCGTGTCCACTTACTACCTCCTCTGGGCAACTTTGGACTTGTGCCCAAATTAGGGAGATACTTAGGGATTCCATAAATGTAGGGGACAAAGGAAGAGGTGACAGCAGAGGTGACAATGGGGAGGAACAAAATGAAATTTCTTCCAAGTGGGAAAAATGCCTGGCAAGACTGAGCATCTCCTCTCAAGGGAAAGTCTGAGAAACTGTCACAGCCTGAGGAGGCCGAGGAGACCTGACACCTGAACATAACGTGGGATCCTGGGTGGTGTCCTGGTGCAGGATGAGGACATCAGGCAAAAGTGAAGGAGATCCAAATTCAGTAGTCAATAATAACGCGACAGCGCATACAGACATAAGATGCTACTAACAGGAGACGCTGACTCTGAGGCTCATGGGGATCCTCTGAATCACGGTGATATTTTTCTGTAAGTCTATAACTTCTCTGAAAAAAAATTCGCCCTCCTTTTATCTAGAGTAGTGAAACTCATTCAGACAGAAAGTAGAACAGTGGCTGCCTTGCTGGAGCCTGGGGGAAGGGCAAAGAGAGCTGGTGTTTAACGGGGACGGTTTCAGTTGTGCAAAATGGAAGTAGCGCATGATTGGAGCCCAGGGACGGCTGCGTGAGTGTGCTTGATGCTACTGAATTGTGCACGCAGAAATGCTGCGGTAGCGTATTTTATGCTCTGCATTTAAAATTCCCTCCATCCAGCGTTGCAGCCCCTCCTGGTCTTATGGGGTGCTTGGAAAACCCACTGGAATCTATCCCCCAAGCCTGGGGTCCTTGGGGGGCCTAGCTCAGGAACAAGAGTCTGCACCTAGCACCTTGTGATGGGAAAGCCTGTCTCAGCCTCTGCAGACGCAGCACCCCTGGGCCCAGCCTGGAGCTGTGCTGCTCCTAGCTACACCTTCGCAGACGCCCAGTTTCCTGTGAGGCCATCTGCAGTTGATCGCAGGCCTCTTCCTGGGCACCCCTGGGGAGAACTCGTCTGTCACCTTTGCTACTTCTGACTCCTCCCCGGGAGGGGAGTGTGGCTGGAGGGCACTGATGGCGAGTCCAGGGCTCATTCCGTCTGCCCAAGTGGAGAACATGGTGCTGATCTCTGCAGCTGCCCTGCAAGCTCTCATGGTGACTTCCCCACCCGACAGTCCCCTCCGGGTGACAGCTCTGCGCTGCGCTGTGGCAGCTTCCACCCAGCATGACAAGTCATCCTCATTTTCATTTTCTTTCCAGCAGTCCTACAGCCAATAAAAAGCCATAAAAAAGTGAAATGACACACAAATTGTGTCCCCAAAGAGCCATAAAGACCTAAGATATTGCTGCGCGGTGATCAGATGAGATTCTTTGCCTTTAAACAAATAGCCCTCGTTAACAAAGAGGAGTATTCAAATGAGGAGGGGCGGGACCTGTCGGGGTGGTGGGGGGAGGCTGGGTCCCTGGCTCCTTCCAGGGTGCACTGGGAGGAGCGGGAGCTGCTTCAGGGGATGGCAGACACCAGCAGCCCAGCTGCTCCAGGGCTCCACAGTTCTGGTCTCCTCCTCGCTGGCTGTGCACCCTGGCCTCATATTGGGCGATGCTGCCCCATGGAACCCTGGCAATTTAGCAAGATCAGTGCCCAGGTCTTAGTATCCTTGGTTCTGGTTCAGGTGCTTGGGGTGGGCCTGCCAGCGTCTGTGGTTTTAAAGGCGGGGGTCTCCGGTGTGCAGCCAGGGAGGAGAGACTAGAAGGAGGCTTCTGGGCTGCTTCTAGGGCAGGCGTGGGACAAGTCTTGTGCCTCTGTGCCCCTGCCTCTGGCCTGTCCAGGACCTTGGTGGACTGTGCCACCACCTGGTGTTGTGGCAGTGTCCCATCAAGGCCATTGATGCCTGGGGTCAGGAGAGGGTCAGGGACACTTTAAACTTCCAACCAGGGTTGACACACAAGGACATTTCTGGGTAGTTCAGCTAAGTAGGGACCCACTTCACAATGGCCTGAAGTCCATGCTGGGGCCTGTGAGCTGACCAGGGCTCAGCCCATGCAGCCTGTGAGCTGACCAGGGCTCAGTCCATGCCCAGTCTGTGAGTTACCAGGGCTCAGTCCATGCCGGGACCTGTGAGCTGACCAGGGCTCAGCCCATGCCCAGCCTGTGAGCTGACCAGGGCTCAGTCCATGCCAAGTCTGTGAGCTGACCAGAGCTCAGTTTACACCTGGGCCTGTGAGCTGACCAAGGCTCAGTCCACACTGAGGCCTGTGAGCTAACCAGGGCTCAGTCTACACCCAGCCCTGTGAGCTGACCAGGGCTCACCCACACCACCCTGATGGACATCAAGAGAGGCACAGGCCACATCAGAGTGAGGGTGGGGCCCCCACCATCCACAGAGATTCCCAGCAGCACCCTGGACACTTCTGCCTCAGCCTTTGGTCAGACTCCTGGCAAAGGAGTTGGGAACTGCACAGGGTCACAGGCTGGACAAAGGCCCAGTGCTCTGAGGTGAGGTGACAGGGTTGCAGAGTGGGTACAGTGCCCTCTGACGTGGTTATACAGGTCGCACTGCCCACCCAAGGGGGCAGCCCCTTCCCCACCGGGGATGCGTCTTCCTTTCCCCCAGCAGCTGCCGGCTGTCCTTCCACATCCGTTCTTCCACGGGACCAAAGCAGCAACTGGCGAGTGGCTGGGACAGCACCTCTGATAGCAGACGTCACCGGCGTCACCGACACGTTCCACACCTAGTGGCTGCTTTATGCTGTTGCTTTTTCCACCTCGAACACAGCCCAGCAGTCCAGCTGCTCCGGTCTTTGACGCCCTGAAGTAGTACTTGAAAACTGTCTTTCCTAGCCCACCTTTCCTTCGATTTTTCTGAGAGTCTTGTAGCTTTCGTGGTTTGAGAACCTTTCTCTTTTTCCTGTGGCACTTTGGTGGACCTTTTGTAGCACACAGAACTCCTGATCTCTGTGTTGATTGTGAATCCAGCAAGCACAGGACTTCGCCTACCTGGCTGGGTGGACGGTCGGTCCACTCTGCGGTTCCACTGTGGATGGTCCACTCAGCTGTCCCTTCCTCCCAGCCCCGAGGTTCTGTGGGCTCCAATTTTCCATTCCAGCTCCTCCAGAGAAGTATCTGGAAGCCGTGGCACCAGCAGGACGTCCCTGTCCCTGGTACACCTCATGGCCTTCAAGCTGCTTGTGAAGCTCCCAGATTCCTTCTCCTCCTCCTCCACCTGCCACCCCCTCCGCCTTCTCCTCCTTCAGTGTTACTGGTTTTTAAAAAATAAGAAACATCATTTTGTTTAAAATACTATTTGTAAATTTTTTCTATTTCTTTTTTTATAAAGAGAGAGGGACAGTGAGAGAAAGAGAGAGAGAGAGAGAGAGAGAGAGAATCAATTTTATTTAGTTTTTCATGTGGCCCTCGTTGCTCCAAGACTTCATTGTGTACGTGGTGCTGGGGTTCGAACTTGCATCCTCGTGCATGCCAGGCAAGCGCTGTAACCACCAAGCCACTGCTCCAGTCCCTGTAAATTTCTGAAGATAAATAGATTATAGATGTAAACTAGATATCACTGATCCATAATTACATTAAAACTAACAAACTTTTAGTTTTTAAAGCATAGTTGCCATAAAATTTTGAAAAGATTAGTGAGTTTGATTTACATGAACAATTTTAGAAATAAATGAAGACTGTTAATGCTTTGTGTTATTGAAGTGTATGTTGTTTTAAGGAAAATGAAACTGTTAATAACTGAAGCATCAGCTCTGCTTTGGATAAAAGAGGGAGTCATTAAGTTGTATGTAAAAGTCTTGAAAAAGTCAGACAAGGAACTTCACAATGACAAAGTGTTCTTAGACCTGTGTGTTAGAAAAAACCAGTATAATAGAATGACGATACATCAGAACACAAAATCAGTACTTCTACATCCAATATTCACATGCAACTCACTTAAGAATGCAATACGTTATAGTGACTTTAATTTGATCACATAATAAAATACATGAAGAAATTGTTATGTTCCACATGAAAATAAAATAACTGAATTTGTGTGACATTTAGAAAAAGAAATTAAGAACATCTCATCACAGAGGAAGCATCCTTCAGCTTTCCTCCTTAAAACATTATACTGCTTATAAAACATAACGGAGTAATAATGGCACAAAATCCAGATGGAACCCTGAAAATTGCAGAATAGCATTTATACAATGTAATAGATTTGTTATTAATGGGATATCTTGATCATAAATTTTTTCTAGCTCATTTTTCTGCAATTCAATTATTTGTTTATAAAAACCTAAATTTTTAGCTGATAAAATAGTTTTATAGATTCCATCTGAATCTGATTTTAACTATAAATTCATATAATAGCAGTTTTCCCTTATATGTACACTTCCTTTTATCATAATTATTCAGCCATATCAATTGTACAAATGAATGGGTTTTCATAGCAGTTGGACTTTGACCACATACACCCCTTTCCGCCTCTCCTCTCTTGCCCACTCCCAGCCTTGATCGTCCCCAATTGTCCCTCTTCTGTTTTCCATTTTCCCATCGTTTTTTCACATATGAAAGAAAATATGCAATGCTTGCGTTTCTGCTTCTGCTTAATCTTTCTTAACATTTTGTCCTCTCACCCCATTCATTTTTCTGAATGTTGACCTGATTTTGTGGCTGAATAATATTCCGTTATGCACATACATACACGGTACACCGTGTGTGTGCGTGCGCACATGTATTCTTTCCAAGAGTGGAAGGAGTGGATTTATTCAAGAATACAAACAGAAGCAGGACTCTTGGAGGGCGAGGGGGACCTGATAGTAATTTTCCATCTACCCTGATTTTTGCACCCATGCATCTGTTGATGGGCACTGACTGATCCCCTGTCGTGGGTACTGTGAAGTGTGCCACAATACACATTAGCGTGCAGGCATCTCTTTTGACTTTATGTATTACGTGCCCACGAGTGGGATGGCTGGATCACACAGAAGTTCCATTTTCGGGTTTTTAAGGAACCACCATTCTGATTTCCGTAGTGTCTGTACCGAATTGCATTCCCACAAACAGTGCATAAGGGTTCCTTTCTCTCTACATCCTCGCCAGAATTTCTTTTTAAAGAGAGAAGGACAGTGAGAGAGAGAGAGAGAGATGTTGCTACCCAGGCATCTCTGGGCAGCAGTTGAGGTGATCCAAACTAGCCGGATGGTCCCCGCCGGGGGCCGAATCAGAAGATGAGTGCTGAGGGCTGGAATCTGGGTCCCCCTCATCCGGGGACCCCTTCCCTCCCAGCCGGGGAAACGAAACGAGTCAACCACACACAGAGGATGGCAGCCCAGAATCTGTTTATTACCAAGGCACGGGTTTTTATAGGGAGGGGAGACAGCCAAGGAACCAATCAATAATCCTTCTAAGGGAGTTGCCAGGGGTTATGCAGATTTCGAGTACAGACAAACAACTAGGGAACAGCCTGTGGTTAGCACATTCCCACCACCCTAATCTCCTTTTTGCATAACAATTAGCAAGCTTAACAAAGCAGGACCTAGCGGCCCTTCCTGAAGGAACTTATGCAAATAGTAATAAGATCTCTCTAGGGCAGCTGATGAAATGGAGTGAAGGTCAGACCCCAACAGAGAGAGAGAGAGAGAATGAATCAATTTTATTTAGTTTTTCACATGGCTTTCCTTGCTCGACACTCAGTTGTGCAAGTGGGTGCTGGGGTTTGAACTCACGTACTTGCGCATGCCAGGCAAGCACCGTAAACACTGAGCCACCGCTCCAGCCCCCGATGGCCAGCATTTTTAATAAACCTTTCACTAATAGCTGGTTTTCAGATCCTAGCCATTTCACTGGGGTGAGATGGAATCTCCGTGAAGCTTGGATTTGCATTTCCCTGCTAGCGAGTGACCTCGAGTATTTCTTCATAGCGTCACTGGCATTTGCGTCTGCCTTGGAGATGTGTGCTCGGATCACTTCCCATTCGTTGAATGCAGCGCTCACTCTTCTTGGCTCTTCTGTTCTTCGTCTATTCTGGATGTTGATCCCTTGTCAGCTGAACGCTGCCAGAGATTCGCGCCCCCTCTGCGGGCTGTCTCTGCGCTCCGATGACGGCTTCCCTTGCTGCGGAGAAGCTTCAAACCCGTTTGCCAATTCTTACCTTTATTTCCTGAGCTATCGGAGTCCTATTCAGGAAATTATTTACTATGCCTACCTTTTGAAATGTTCCCCCTGAGTTTTCTTCCAGTAATTTCAAACGTTCAGATCCTACATGAAGTTATTCGATCCATTTTGAGCTGTTTTTGTAGAGTGAGAGGATTCTAGTTAGAAGAAATTGTGAGCATCTTATCACAGAACTTATATTTGCCAGCTTTTTTTAATTAAGTAAACGATTTTTTTTCTCTCCTGCCGTGGATTTGCTGGAGGATTCTGGTCCCGTGCTGTTATTCTGATCTGCTTGGTTTCATTCATGCATCGGATGCTGAGTTCTGCAGGGAGACCCAGCCACCTGTGTCCTCCTGAGGGCAGATCCACTCACTGAGAGTCCTGGTCACCTCTGCTACCTGTCACTTTCCCAGATAAACAAGCCCATGTGACTCTGATGGACTTACCGCCACTGCTTTGTGAGATGGGGTTTGCATTTTTGCATCGGGAGGGATCTTGGATCTTCCCGAGGTTGGCCCGTGACTTTCTAGTCTCACAAGGTCCTTGTTCAATCTTGATCTCATTCCAGCCTTGTACGTGAGTCAGGTATTTCATTTGCTTTAGCTATTCTCTGGAACAAATTGCATACGAAAATGAGTTTCTGTTCATTTGCTTAGAATGCTGTTTAACTTTTCAAATTCACTGCCGGAAAGTTACCAAGATTCTTTTATCTTTAGCATCCCTGAGGCGTACGTGGCTCTGAACTGTTTCCAAACTCCCAGCGCTCTTGGGTCCTCTTTTTTTTTTTTTTCAACTTTGACTTTTCTACTCAATTGATTTCTTTTTCATTTGTTTCTAAGGAGACACTTTCTACTTCACTGATCATCCGTATTTTGTTTGCTTTTTTGTTGTTAATTTTGGAACCTATTTATTGCTTCCTTTCTTCTCTCTATACTCTTATTTTAGTAGGTTCTTAAATGAAATGATTGGCTGGTTTGCTCTGTAACTTTATTTTAAAAATGCATCAAGAGCTATGAATTTATGTTCAAGGACAGCTTTAGCTATGTCTCCTGAGTTCCGTGGCATTTCATTTCAGCAGCGTTGAGTACTTTGTTATTGCTTTTCTGATTTGTCCTCTAATCCATGAAGTATGGCCCACACGGAACTTTTAGTGAACTTTTCTCCTGCTGCTTGTATTTCAGCATTCCTCCTTCAAATGGCATATAGAAGGGTTTCATATCACCTACCTAGATAATACAAACCTCAAATGCTTTTGTAGGTAACCTCGTCACGTTTGTTGTATCGACATCTTTGTCGTCTGTCCCTGATCTGTGTGGTCCTTGCTTATGTTGTCCCCCTGTCTTTCCCCTGGCTGTGGTGATGGGGTTCTTTCTATCCTCTTTCCCTCCTGCTTGGATGATATTAAACTACCCTTCTTCATGTATTGGAGCAAGTGCAATTAAGTTGTTAATATCACAGTGCTTTTTTTTTCTGATAATGTCTGAAGTTACTTAATCTCTACCTCCTCCTGCGGCACTCACCTTTTATTTTAATTCAATATCCTAAATAAAAAGTTCTCATCAGTGGTTCAACAGATTTTCCAAGATCCTTTTATTAGTTTCCTTGCTCACTGTTGTTAGCAGCAGGCCACTTGCGGCTGTGCCTGTGCTCACTCGTCTTCTTGCTGAATTACACCCCTTAGCAACTTTCTCTTTAAGGAGCTGAGTTTGAACACGCTTTCCACTCCTGACTCTGAAGGCGTCCTGGCCTCCTCAGCCCTGGCCCTTGCACAGCGGTTTTGGGAACATCTAGGACATTTCCAGGGCCTCCCTGCCCTCTGGGCTGCTGCTGAGCAGCCTTGGCCTCCTTTAGGAACAGGGCCTTGCTTTCGGGGTGCTGAGCATGTGCCTCCTCCCTTCAGCACTGCAGCTAAGGGTCCTTGGGAGTGAGGCACGCACCCCGCTTGGCGCTCCGTGCGCCTGGTTAGCGGGCTCCTGGGCTTGCACCAAACCTTGGAGATTTCTAGACCTGCTCTCCTCAAATACTGTTCCTTTGCCTTTCTTGTTCTTTCTTACTTGGATGTTGGAAGCTCATTTTATTTTCTATATCTCTTCTCTCTTACATGTCTTAAACTAAGAAAATATTATCAATGAACTAAAAATAGATTCATTATTTTTACAAGCCAAATTAAATATCCTAGAAATAAAAGAAAAACAAGAAAAAAAAACAAAAAAAATAAACACTCTTTGGAAAACAAGTTTTTTCAGTCCCCAGTGGAAGCAGACGGTTCAGAGAAAGAATCTGTGAGCTGGAAAACAGCACGGAAAGCTCGTTCTGGATAAAATGCGTAGAGAAAAGACTTGAGCTGTGTGAGCAAGAAGAGACAGAAGGCAAGCTGAGGCTCCAGCTCCTTGCCCTGGGTCCTGCTCCCACGTGGGGGTGTCTGGGCTGCTCTCAGCTCCAGGTGGACTCCTGTCCCATGCCCTTGTCTATTTCCAGTCCAAGGAGAGCTTCTTTGCCTCTGGGTGTTGATAATACCCTACAAGTACACGTCCAACTGCCCTTTGCTGTGTTGGAGCAGAGAGGACAAGCCTGAACTTACATGCCAAGGGCCTGGAAGGCCAGCCCCAGCTCCCCTAAGCCTGGCTCGCAAGCGTCCTGGCGGAATGAAAGAGGAAGACTCTATTCCCCCAACCTTGCATACTCCGGGGGCTCTGGTGTTGCCATAGGGAGTCAGGGGGATGACGGTCACTGGCATGCAGTAGATGTCACAGAGGGCTATATGTGGAATAGGGTGCAGCCAGACTTCTGTGGTTCCTATGATTCAGCAGAGCCCTAAAGTCACTCTTAGCCACCCTGCAGCCCCAGACGGCAGCTTCTCCTCCCGGACCATGGCAGATGTGCCAAGTCAGGAGACCAGGCCTCTGGTGCCCAGGGTGCCCGGCACTGAGGCAGGTCATGGCTTCAGTTGTCCTGCAGTCCCATCGCTGGCCCTTCCCAGCCCCGCTGGGTCAGCCAGGATCCTGCTTCTGTCTTTTTCCTGTGCCGCCAATCAACCGAGAAGACACAGAGACATCCACAAGCGCGGCTAATCAGTTAGGCATTCAATTAATGAGCAATCATTTTTTGCACTTGATTCTCATCACAGTGAGTTTATTTTAGTTTCTTGTATAGGAAAAAAAATAAAAATAAAAACAGGTGCTCACATTCAGCCTCATCAGCTTCCCGTGGCTATTGGATTCACGTATTATTTTTAAAATAGGACTAAGTTGGGGGAAATGTGACCTGGAAAAGACCCACCCCTGTTTACTCCCAGTGCTGCCGTTGCTGTTGGGTGGGGGGCTGATTTTCCCTGTGGTGGCCAGGCTTGAACCCGGAGCCGATCACAACTCCCCCTCCTACGTTGATGGTGCTGCTGCTTCTTACAAGCTCCTTTCTCTCCTTTCTCAGAGGGACAGAGCCTAGATTCAAATTTACCAGGCGTCTCTGAAACGGGTTGGGCCAACACAACTTCCCGGACTGTGACTTTCCATTCACAGGACCATGGCTCATGCTTACCTGGGCTTGAGGCTGCTGGAAACCCAGACCCAGTGGCACAGGGCCAGGCGGGAGCCCAAGGGTGAACCCACAGCTAACCGCTGCCCTCACCTCCCTCTGCCCAGGGTCAGGGCCTGTCCACCAGCAGATCCTAGCATGAAGGGGCTGCCTTTGCTCCACAGCTGCCCCGAGTGGCAGATGAGGCATTGCAGTGACATTCAGGGCCACAGCTCTGGGTCTTGCTCCAAGGGGGAGGATGCACCTTTGTCTTCCTTGTGTGGAGGAAACTGGGCTCACCGTTCCAGGGGAGCTGTAGTTGGCCTCCAGAGCCCTGCAGGAGCCTTGCTCCAGTGTGCCCTGCCAGTTCCCTTTGTGACAGGAAAGTTTAATATACAAACAGATGCTCGGGCTTCATGGGGGCCCTCTTCAGGTTCCCATGGAAACCAAGCAGTGCAACTGTGGAAGAAATTTTTTTCAAGTTAGCCCCAAATTTTATCCTCCAAAGATTTAGGGTCATTCTGTTTTACAGTTTGGAAGAACACGTAAAAAAGACTTTAAGGAATTAATAGACTCTCCCCACTCTTCTTCCGTTCTCCCCTGCACACTCTCTGGCTGGTTTTGCTTCGTTTTTAAGTAGCCACACAAAGGTCACTTTTGTGGCATTTCCAATGCACCCCTCAGGGGCTTAAAAAAAAGTCCTGTTGAGGCAAAATTCTTCCTCCCCAGACTCAGAAGGCAGAAAGGAAAGAGATGTCACATTCCTTCTGGTTCAGGAGATTTGGGATTGCTCCTGGGTGAGATTATCAGGAAATTGTCCATCAAGGAACACCTCTGAACCGTGAGGACGGCGTCTGGCAGGGACGTGGGAGGCCAGCAATTGGGAAACTGGGGCTCCACGCAGCGCCCACGTGGCCTCTGCCTCTGTAGCCCCTTTCTGGCTGAGGTGAGCTGCACTTGGTCAGCGGCAGCCTGCTAAGGGCATCAGCTGCAGCTGGAGAAGCAGGAATATGCAGAATCAGGGCTTTTGTCCCTATCACTTGACCTCATTAAAGGGCGTTTGTTAATTCTCTGCAATATGTGTGGGTGGCTTGGGCAGGCAGCGGGGACCAGAGTGGGCAGCTTCCAGTGCAGCAGAGACACTGGCCCAGGAGGGGGACGGTCTTGGGCTGCACTGCAGAAGCCTGTCACATTCTGGGGCCTGGCCCTTGAGTGAGGTGGCTACAGGGTCGCTCAGCTGCCCCCACCTCCGAGGAAAGTGCCCCCAGTTGGAAGGAGCTGCCAGATGGAAGGGAGCAGGTCCCCCCAGGACCGACTGTGACTGCCCTGCAGAGCTGCATACTCTGGCTCTGCCCTGCCACCAGGCCAGGGCCATGCTCCCCAGTGCTCCTTGCCCAAGAGGCACAGGGCCTGTTCCTGTACCAGCTTCCTTCCTTCCTTTCCTCATAGGGTTCCCTGGACAAGAGCCCCTGCCTCAGACCTGCACACAGTCCTCCCAGGTGGACAACTGCAGTCTCCCATGGGAGTGGAGTCTTGGCTCCCAGGACCCAGGGCGCCTTGGAAATGGCCTTTGGTCTTGTGAGGGTAGGAAGAGGCCGTCCAGGGTGGGCCCTACCCAAGTGGGATGCCTTCCCTTGACAAGGACTCCGTTCCCCATCAGCCACCAGCCCTGGACCTTGAGCATGGCTCCGCCCTGCCTGCAGCCTGCCAGCTGTCCTCCCAGTCCACACCTCCCTGGGCCCTTTGCTCCACTGCCCCAGACCTCTCCTGTGCTGCCCCCTGGAGTAGTTCTTCTCCAACATCTCAGGAAAAGGGGACAGAGGGGGACAGATGCTCTCATGCACAGGGAGAACACTATGTGAAGACCCAGCCAAGACCAGATGACAAACCTACATGATGAGCATGTCCAGCAACACCTGGAACCGGGAGCAGCCTGGGACAGGCACTCCCTGAGGGGCTCACTGGCACCACCTGCCCACACCTTGACCTCAGAGAGTGCCCACCGTGTTGGTTAAGCCCCAGCCTGGGGTTCCGGTGACATGGAGCAAGGGCTGGCAGCCCAGCAAGCACAGACGCCAGCACACTGGCTCCAGGTTTTGCAAAAAGGAAGGGTTTTATTGAAGGCTGGCTTACTGGGAGGCAGAAGGCACAAACTGGTCTGTCACCCAACAGACTGGTGGGGAAGGAATTTAAGCAGCTGGGACTAGAAAAAGAGCAGCTAGACTGGAAAAAGAGGGCTGAGCAGTTTTAATAGGAGTCCCAGTGGGATGGTCCACACCTGGGGGCTGGTAGAATGTTTCACACTTGGGGGAACAGTATGATGGTTCACACCTGAGGACTGGTGGAATGGTCCACACCTGGGGCCAGTGGAATGATTCACACCTGGGGTGAAAAGTGAGAAGGTTCACACCTGGGGGGAAATAGTGGGAAGGTTCACACCTGGGGGGAAATAGTGGGAAGGTTCACACCTGGGGGAATAGTGGGAAGGTTCATACCTAGGGGGGATAGTGGGAAGGTTCACACCTAGGGGAATAGTGGGAAGGTTTACATCTGGGGGAATAGTGGGAAGGTTCATACCCGGGGGAACAGTGGGAAGGTTCACACCTGGGGGAAATAGTGGGAAGGTTCACACCTGGGGGAATAGTGGGAAAGTTCACACCTGGAGGCTGGTGGAGTGGTCCACACATGGGTGCTGGTGGGAAAATTCACACCTGTGGGGAACAGTGGAATGGTTGATGCACACCAGGGGGCTGTTGAAACACCCATACCATAGCCAGTTTGCAGCTGCAGGTAGAACTTGGGGGTCATTCTGATCCCCTTGCAGTGGTTGACAGCACCCTTGCTTCTCATCCAGGTCCAGGATGAGACCTGGACCTTCCTTCCTTGTGTCCGCCTGACTCTTAAGCCACCTTGGGTCAGGCCCTGGGTCTATGTCTGTGCCCTGAGCACGTGGGGCCTACTTTGGGAGTGGGGAGGCTGCTGTTCTCAGGCTCAGCTTCACTCTGCTGCTGCAGTGTTCATATCTCGCCTTTGCCTCCTCGGCTTCATGCCTCGCACCCCAACCTTGCTCCTTGGGTACATCTGACAGGCTGAGTGGAGGCTGGGTGGCGAGGGCTCCTCTGTGCACAGGTGTCTTGACGCTGGCACTGTTCGTTTGCCGGAGCTGTCACAAGGGTTGGCCAACATCCTTGGGGCTTGGAGAGTGATGCGCGGCCGCAGTCTGTCTGGATGGGAGGACATGAGGGCGCCTTCCCCCCCCAGCCCAGCCCTCCACGTGCTTCCCCGTCTTGAAGGAGCCATCTGCCCATGCTTAGCTGTGGTAGGGCCCTCGAAGGCACTTTTCCACATGAGCGGCAGCGTCCAGCCAGCTGTCAGTCATCAGGCAGACATAATTGTCTCGGGAAAGTGTTGCGCTGTGAATTAAGTTGGCTGACGGGGAAATGCAGGCTTTACCAGCATGCTTCCTTCCACAATAATTTCCCATCTACGAGGATGAGTTAGGAAGGGGTCTCGGAGGCGCCCGTTTGCAATGACGGAGGCGTTTTAATAAAGCTTGTCTTTCCTTCCTTCTCTCTGTTTTTGAATAATTGATCTTTGTACAGGGATTTGTTTCCATGTTGTGGGACCAGGATTGGGCAAAGACCCGATGGCACAGGCTGCTTGGTCCCCAGCCAACTCAGTGGAGCATGTCACAGCTCTGGGGGCTGCAGTCCTGGGCTGGGCAGGGGCAAGCTCAATAGCAGTGCTGTTGGGAGAGGAACTGGAGAAGCTGCCAGGAAAATGGTCAAGTGGAGTCCAGACATTAGTGCTGGGCTGCAGGGCTCAACCTCAACATGAAAGCCATCCTGCTAGGAGATTCCTCTGCAGCAAGGATACGTCAGCATTTGCTTCAAATCCCTGTGTCCTGTGTGCATGGTGCCCAGGAACTCACTGAGGGCCTCACGACCCTCCCCAGCCCTGCAGGGTCCTCTGGCCCAGCAGACTCTCCACCCTGCTCACAGAGCTGTCTGCTGCAAGGTCGGGCTAGCCCACTCCTGAGCTTCCAGTGTCCAGAGCCCCCCGGAGGAGCCCCCAAGGCCCACCCCAAGCCCAGGGCCACAGGCGTCAGCTGCTACCCCAGTGTGTGTCTCCTGAGGCTCTGCCTTTGCTCTTTCCCTCCCCCCTGCAGCTGTCCCCAAGAGGGTCTTGGCTCCTCCCTTGATGGTTAGGTCAGTTTCCAAATGTCACCCCGACAGGCCTCCCTGCGCGCCTCTCAGAGCTCTTTTCTGCTCCAGGAAATCCCCACAGTGAGCTCCTGCACCCATTCCGAATGCACTGAGTCTCAGGCTGAACATGCTGTGGGAGACATTGACGCGGGGCTCGCACAGGCGTGGCTGCCCATATCGTCACCAGCAGATGAAGCCTTGGTGAGAGCCGTGGCTGTGGCCAGCACAGTGCTCTGAAGATGCTTATGACGGTGGGCAGGCTCCTGGAGGACTGACTTCATCCCGAATACCTGTGAGCTTCCTTCACAGGAGCAGGCGTCCCTGACGTCAGAAATGCAGCTGCCTGTGCTCTGGTCCCCGTCTGCCCCCCACCATCACTGGAATGAGGGCACAGGGCTCTGGGCTCCTGGATAGACCTGTTGGCCTTCTTGGCCTTCAGTGTCACTGTCCCACCAAACTGAGGCCCAGAGAGTGTGTGTCATCTGCTCCATGTGATGTGGCCCTACTCAGCAAGGTGCAGAACGAAGTCCAGATTTGTCCCCCAACCACACCATTTCCAAAGCCAGGCAGCAGCCACCATCAGGGCCTTGCTCCTCCTTAGATCTATGAGCCCAGCTTGGCTTTGCACATGTGATGGTGAGAGACTGAGAGAGAGTGTGCATGTGACTGTGTGAGAGTGAGTATGAGTGTGTGTGCAAGACCACAGCAGGTGTGTGAGCAAGCAGGTATGAGCGCATGTGTGAGGGTGCGTGGAGCTTGGCAGCCTCAGGGTGCATCTGTGTTGTGTGTGTGAGTGAGATTGTGTGTGGGTGGGTGTGAGGTGTAGTATGGGAGACAGTGTGAGTGTGTGAGTTTGAAGGTGTGAGGCAAGTGAGAGTGCATGTGTGGGTGTGAGCATAAGGTGGGTGTGCACACATGCATGCTGCATGTTCTCACAGGCACGACGCATGCCCTGCATGTAGTGTGTGTGCTGTATGGACTTGCACAAATGCATGTGTCATGTGAACATTGTGTGCTCCTGTTGGTTGTGCATGTGCTGTTAGGTGTGTAGAGACGTAGGTGTACAAGGACAGACCTGTACATTTGATACGCAGTGTGTGTGTAAGCACGTGCAGGGTGTCTGGGGTTTGTGGCTAAGCATGCACATGGCATGTGTGTGTGGAGTGTATGTGCTTGGATATATGCTGTGTGCACAAACATGCATGGCATATGCGTATGCACTTTTATGTGTGTAAACCCATATGTCATACAGGTGTGCATGTGTGTATAAATTTGTATTTTTAGGTATGTGGTGTGTAGGCATGCATGAGCATAGCTGTGTGCGACACACTTGTGCACACACGTGTGTGCACGGGAGACCCTACTGCTCTACGCGCACACATCCACGGCTTGTGCCGCTGCAGGAAAGCCAGCATGTACCTGAGGGCCCGTGTGCTGGGAGCCACTTCGAGTCCCAGCCACGCTGTGCTGTGTGCTCAGCGCTGGCCTTGGCAGGGTGGGCGGGGCAGTCCTGATGCGGGCTTACTTCTTCCTTCCTTGGTTTACGGGAATTTCACAGTAGACACTGCGATTGTGCTCTTGTTAGCAAAATGAATGATCCACATTTGTCTAGATTTAATTATTTTGAAAAATCTGCGTTTTTGCTGAACACACCCGCCTACCACCCAGGGTCCCCTTGGTTCTGCGCTGGGCTGGCAATGCCACTCTGCAGAGTCTGGCTGCCCCTTGCGCACACGCGGCTCCCGGCAGTCACAATGTGCACGGCGGGTCCTGAGGCGGGTCCACTCCTGCCCCTCTGCTCTGTGCACCCCTTAACACGGGAGCAGGGTTCTGCAGGTAGCTGTGCAAGGTGGGCGCTGGTGATGACGTTTCAGGGCTCACGTGTGACACAAGCATGGAGGTGACTGGAATCTTGGTGATGTGGTGTCTCTCAGCATGGGTTCTGGCCTTTAACCTCAGAAGATCCTGTGAAATAAGAAACACATCTGCATGTCACCTCTGTCCTCAGCTCCTGCCACATCGCACCTAACACCTGCCACCCACTGAGTGGGAAACATTTGCTCTGATACTTGCTCTCTGCCCTGATTCCTGGTGTGGAGCTCCTGACCCTTGCAATTTCCTGAGTGACAGGAGCATCTTTTGTTCTAGTGGAACAACTCCCGTGGTCTCCTGGGTGTGGGCTGGCACCAGAGGAGCCAAGCCAGGGCCAGCAGCCTGTGGCTTCAGCTGCATCTGACCCTGACCCCCAGGAAGGACGAGGGCTGGAGGCTGACTGTGAGTCATGTGTGTGTGGCAAAGCCTATGTAAAACTCCCTGCACCGTGGGGTCCACGCAGCATCGGAATCGCTGATCCCCCAGAGGCACCTGGAGGGAGCAGAGCCAGGGAGGACCTAGGGGCTCCACATCCCTTCGTCCACCATGTTCTGCACAACGTGCCTCCGGCTGCTCATCTGCACCCTGTGCGATTTCCGTTATTAACCCTGTAAGCTGGTGGGCGTGGGTCCCCAGTTCTGTGAGCCATTCTGGCAGGCTGGTCCTGAGCGGCGGGTAGGGAGGCTTCCAGTGCAGCCAGAGTGGGCAGAAGCTACAGGGAGCATCGGGTGCTGAGTTGTAGCACACAGGTGGTGTCACGGGAAGCTGCAGGGGTGTGGGGACAGCGCTAGGGGAGATGGGGGAAGAGCTGAGAACGGGTTGTGATGCTCTTGTCACCTTGGGCCTTCCCAGCCCGGGACAGTGTTCCAGCCCAGGAGAGCCTGAGAGGGGGTCAAGGTGTTGCAGATGCTTCCAAGGAGTCATGGAAAGATGGAAGGTGGCTTCACTGCCCCAGGTGGGACATTTGTGTCCCCAAAGCTCAGATGTGGGCATCCTAATGTCCACGGTGATAGTGTTAGGAGGCAGGACCTTGGGAGGTGGCAGGGACCTGGGGCACAGCCCTTAAGAATGGGATGAGGGACCGAAAACAGGGGCCCCAGAGAGCTGCCTGTCTGTCAGCTTGTGGGGACAAAAATGCTTCCTCCCAGAGGCACCTGCACCTTGGTGACGCTGGCGAGGCCATGTGCCATGGCTGAGGGAATAGGAGCTGATCAGGGTGGACTCCTACAGGGAGCTTCTTGAGGCAGCTCCACCTTCCAGTCGGCCCTGCTCCTCCTGGAGCCACGGGCAAAGCCAGGGCTGCTCGTTGGGCAGCAAGAAGACACGCAGGACAGGCCTTGCTGGCCCCAGGCAGGGGCCACCTAACAGCTCCGTGAGCTGCTGAGATTTGGAGCTGTCTGTGACTGCAGCCGTTTCTAGTGGAGGCTGGCTCCTCTGGGCACCGTGTCCTCAGTCCTGAGCATCCTCCTGAGAGGGACCTAGGACCCAGAGAACCGTGACCAGGGACAGTACCGCTCTAGCAACCAGGCGTGCATTGTTCATGGCGTGTCACATGCTCTGTAAAGAAATCATCACCGTTGGTAAGCACCAGTGTTGGGAGGTTAGCAGGACAGAAAGCAACCTGGTTCCCCGGCTGTCTGACTGGGGAGACAACCTGATTCACCCGCTAGAGTGAACCCTGGGTGCCTCACTGCAGCAAGGGATGGGCCCCATGGCTCTGCCATCTTGGCCTAGTCTCCCCCAACCCTACCAGGTGGGTAGGATGGGTCTTATCCCCTGTAAGGTGGGAATTGAGGGAGGTCAGGTGGCCTCTTCAGCCCAGGCAAGGGTGAGCCTCTCCACGCTGGCCCTGCTGGTAGGATCCCAGCCGCTTTAGACTGTGTCTGCGCCTGAGTGTCCTCTGCAGAGAGTGCTCATGTGGATGAGAAAAACCATCTTCTGAACCAGAACACGCCAGGCGGCACGGAGCGGGCCATCAGGACGGGAGTCCAGGCTTTGCCATGCCCTGTCTCCTTGAGGCGTCCGAGGGGAGCTGTGGCTTTGCTGCAGCGTGGATCTCGCTCCCCTCAGGGTGCAGGCTGCCTGTCCTCCCTCTGTGGGGACCGGGCAGGTGCGGACAGTGCTCTGGGGTTGGCTTTGCCCCGCTTCGCTCAAGGCAGCATCGCAGGATGCAGCCCCAAGCCCAGCTGTCCTCCAGGTGCGCTCGAGTCTTCCCACGGGGGGCAGCGCTGAGCTCAGTGGTCAGTGTCTTTTTCTTGGAACCCTTTGTTGGTGAGCCACAGCGGCTCCCAGAGGGGTGCCAGCAAACGTCCCTTAGACTTTAGCACGGAGGAAGCACCTACAGTTTCCGTGTGGCTGGTGGGCCTGCCCTCACTGTGCCCCCTGGTGGGAGGTGCTCTCGAGCCTCGAGCCTCTTGTTTGGTCACTCTTAAGAAGTCATCTCCATGGCTGTCACGGTAAGGAAGGCATGAGAGTGCAGGGCCGTTAAGCAGCCTGTCCCTGACTGTGGATCCGTCTCCAGGGCCAGGACACGCATGACCAGTGGACAAAGAGGTGGTGTGTCCATCAGCTGAGATGAGGGCAGGGCCACAGCCTCCAGCCTGGTGCATGTGTTCACCTGGGGACTCCTTCACCTGAGGACAGGTGGCCACATGGCCCCTTCTACATTATGATTCAGAGTCACACTGTGTGTTGACGCTGGCCTTGTGACTTGTTCTTTGAGACACAAATGCCCGGGCATGGGGTGAGTCCCCTCTTACTTAGCGTAGGCTCCTCTGCATTGTCACTCGGGAAAAAGAATCAAATCATCTGCGACTTTTGCTCAGATCCTCAATTTGGATGAAGTGGTGAAGACCAGCTTTGATCCTACCACTTCCCCAAGGGTCTGTGGGACAGAGGGGACATCTTGGTGGGTTTCTCAGGGTGTGGAAACCTGCTGCTGTGTCTGGAGGCTGAGGTGACAATGGGCGCTGCTGCTCACTTTGGGAGTGCTGGGGACAGGCCTGTTCCTGCCTTCTGCCTTGGGGACCCCCTTCACGTCTTAGGACTGGCCTCTGTGACACCAGACTACAGACAGTGCCCCAGGTGTCATGGGACAAAAGCTCACATCACCCAGATTTATGAGAAAGCCTTTAGCCCAGGAAAAGACTCGTTGTCACCAGGGGAAGAAATCACAGCCCATAACTCACGGCAGATGAAGGGTGACCTATCTGGAATTTGTGATCCTTCAACCCCACCAGTCCCCTGCCATTTTCTTTCCTTTGGCTCTGAGGGAGGTCGTTTCTCAAACATTCCAAGCCATCGAACTTGCTGCGTCTGCAGTCCTGGCGTCAGAGGACGGAGGGGGGCCGAGGTCCAGCTGCCTCTGGATCCCAGTTCCTGGAGGGTGGCAGGGGTCAGCCCCCACCCCAGCGTATCCTCCCTTATTTACATTGGGTGGCTGGAAGGAGGACAGAGAACCCGAGTCCTTGTTCTGAGCACCCACGCTGGCCTCTCCTTGTCCTCGGGGCAAGGCTGCTCGGAGATGAGGTCTGTAGTGGGCCTCATCTGAGGACCAGAGTGCTTTTAGGAAGGGCTCAGCACACATGTGGGGACACAGGGAGAAGGTGGAGGCCTCAGAGGAGACTCCTATCTCAAACTCCCAGGCTCAGGAATGGTGAGAAACAAGCACCTGCTATCCAGTCACCTGGTCTAGGTATTTGTTACACTGGCGTGACTAAGCCATGCAGAGAAGTGGCTATGGAGCCTGCGAGCCCTGACTCAGCGTCCTCCTGACTGGGTCCCCCACACCTGTGGCCTCTCCACCCATACTGAAGCCAAGGGTCAAGGTGCTGTGGGACAGAGGCTGCTGCAGAAGGAGGCTGCTGCGGAAGGACCCTGCTGCGAGGATGCCCACGCTTCATCGTCACTGACTTTCTGGTGAGTCCAGCCCTGCAGCCAGCCCAGTGTGGGGCCAGCTTGGCCGCCATGTTTTCAGGAGACCCTGGATTGGAAGGAGCTGGTCCTGAGCAGCGTGCCCTGTGGGAGTTGGCGTTTCAAGGCATCTGTCCAGCCAGAGGCTGAACTGAGCATGTCGGTGCTCCCCAATTCTGCTGATGCTACCCTGGATCTAACCACATGTGGCCATCCACTGAACTCAAAAGCCTCTAGGAATCTTCTAGAAAGCCCTCAATCTGCTATTCACACAGTTTATGGGATGCCTAAAACATGATGTAAGCTCTGGTAGAATCACAGAAATACAGCTACTGTAAGTTTACCAGATAAGGAAAGAGAAAAGGATAACATGTACCAAATGGTGTGAAAGAGAGGTCAGAATCCAGAGGCCCAGGGATAAAAGCTGTAATAACAACAGCTCACGTTTTTGCCTTCTACGGAGCACTTTCACAGGGTGAGGATGTAAACGGATGCAGCAAGCTATGCTGAAGTTCGTTAGGCTTGTGAGGGCCTGAAATATCATCCCACAGTGTAATCTCCACTTCTCAGGCTCCGAGAGCTGAGATAGCTGCCCACCAGCATCCAGCCTAGGAGCCTGATCTGGGTACGAATTTTGCCCTTTTACTCTGAATGTTCTTCCCCCGTTTCCACAATGGGCTCAGCGTGGGGGTCCCTGGGCCAGGTGATTAGAGGGGAAAGGTGGGTGGGGCAACGTCCTCCTGGAAAGGGCCATCGTGGACCAAGGACTGAGTCCTCGAGAGGGTGCACCTGGAGCAAAGGGGCTGGGAAGCCCAGGGGGTCGACCCCGCAAGGACTCCTCGCTGACCCGCTGCCACGTGGCTTTCTTATTTGGAGGGAGGGACAGTGAGACTGAGAAAGAGAGGAAGAGACTCAATTTTATTTGGTTTTTCATGTTACATGGTTTTGCATGGAGGAATCCGTCAGCTGCTGGGGCCTCAGAGCCCACTCCACTCCGTCCCTGGATAGTCCCGTGTAAGGGGAGCAGACCGTGGCTCCAGAGCACCCCAGGGCTCTTGCATCTTCAATGGTCCATCGCTCACTGGATGGCTCCCAGACACCCCAGCATCTTGACATCTTCCATGTCCAAAACAGACATCAGCATTCCCATGCCCCCAGAGTTTCTGCTTCCTCCTCCTCAGTGGGTCCCATGTAGGGAAATGGCACCATTGCCCAACCCGTGGCTCGTTCCAGGGACCCGGGGGCTGCCCCTGACCCCTCAGTTCCCTTATTCCGCAAGGGACCCATCTTAGACCTTGCTGACTTTGCTTCCGATCATGTCTCCGTGACGTCCAGCCTTTTCTCCATCTTCCTGGCCACCACCATCAGGAATTCAGGGGCCCACTGCAGGCACCGTCCTGTACCCACTCTCTCCAACTTTCCTCTGCTCTTTCCTCTGCACTCTTGGATCAGCAGATCGTCTGCCTGGTCCGCTGCCTGTGATGGGATCCACATCTCAGGATGGACAGCCAGAGGGTTTCCAAATCCCGGCACCAAAAGCAGCTACTCAGTGAGAGACCTCTCACGCATCTATCCAAGGACAAACCTGAGGCCGGATTCTGCTCTCCTACCTGGGCTGGTGGCTGTGTAATGGGGTGCCTCTTCTGTGGGTCAGTTTTTCTACTTGATTGGTAGAAATTCTGGATATCAGTTATAGAATGGTTACATATGCTGTGGACTGAAGGCTGGTGTTCCCTGAGGTCGCATACTGAAGCCCTGACCTCCAGGATGGCTGTATTGGGAGTTGAGGCCTTGAAGGACATAGTGAAGCCAAAAGAGGATGTGAGGGTGGGGCCCTGAGTTGACAGGTATAGGACATTACAAAGAGGGACACCAGAGAGCTCTCCACCCTCGCTTCCTCTGTCCCCATGAGCACACACAGAAGAAAAGACGTGAGGCCACTGATGAGCCAGGAGGAGGCCTCACCCGAGACCACCCTGCTGACGCCTCAACCTCAGACCTTCCGCCTCCAGCCCTGGGAGGAAGCAAGTGTCTGTCTGGGCCACGTCTGTGGTTACAGCAGCTAGCCTGGACTGAGACACAAACACTGCAATTCTGGTGTCTCATTTACAAGCTGGGCTTGTGGGAAGTCTCATTCTCATGGAGTCGACGCATTAATTCCCCTGTAATTATTTATCTTTCACCTCTTGTTTAAAAATGCTTCCTTCTCTGACATCAGGTGATCTGCCATGTGTCACCTGAAAATCAAGTGCACTCTTGTTTTTCATGTTCAGAAGTTATGTGTGTGTGCATGTGACGGGGGGCACTTGTCCGAGTGTCTCTGCCCACTGGAGAGCTTGGGTGGGTGGCCTCTGCCACCTCTCTCCATCCCCCTGTCCACAGGGAAGCTGAGGGGCCCAGCTGACTGCACCTTGGGAAGCAGCCACTCCTTTTGGCTGCTATGAGCTGCTCTCTGAACACTCAGTGATCCTCCTGCATGGTCCATGCTTTGTCAGAGTAAGGCCTGCCCTGGCAGAGTTTTTGGGACTGGACAAGAGGCCTGGCCGTGTCTGGGATGCACTTAGTAAAACTGCTCATTCCTGTGCTATATGAGTCCATTTTCTGGTGCTGTAACAAAATATCAGAGGCTGGGCACTTTATAAAGGAAGGAAGTTCATTTAATTCACAGGTTTGGAGGTGGAATTGGGCTGTCCAACAGTTTGGCCTCCGGTGAGGACCTTCTGACTATGTCACAACATAATGCTTGATTTCACTGTGGGAGCGTGTGGGAGAGGGACATCACATAGCAGGACAGGAAGCCTGGAATGTTCAGGACCAGGCGTGCTCATTTTATAAAGAGAAGTGCCTGGGTCCCGTGAGAACTGTGTCAAATTTTCCTGCGGGCAGCGACCCCAGTAGCCCGCCCACCTCCCCCAGGCGCTCCCTCCGAAGGTTTCCCACTGCCCTCCTCTTTGCTACGATGGGTCCAAGCTCCCCGCATGTGAGCCCTGGGTGCACAGTCAGACCACGCTGGCCACGTCCTCTAGCTCAGCCCTGGCCAGCAATAAAGGTGACCTATAGAGAAGCTTTGTTTTGCTGCTCTTTCCCTACTCATGCGCAGAAGTCAGGACAGAAAAGAGCTGCTGTTTATTCTGTCCCCAGCCAGATGCCACGCATCGGCAAGGTTCAATCTGACTTCTTCTCTACCAACGCCCATCACCCAGACCTTGTGAGGGGCCCTCTGTCTTACGCTGGTGGCACATGCAGGCTTGTGGTAGTTCTGCTGGGGGTCTGCCTTTCTTCCGTCCCTCGATGATTGGGTGTCAGTCTTAGCGCGCCCCAAGGAACACCTGCCTCTTGGTTTCCTGCATTTTCCAAATATCCTCTGCTGTTCCCGCTCTCTATGCCTCCGCGTGAGTTTCACGCGGAGTCAGTTTGTTGGCTTTCGGGAGGAGACCTGCTGGCGTCTTTATTGAACTGCACTGAGCTTAATCTGGGGAGGACTGGCGATTTTATGAGACTGGGTCTTCCGTTTGGATTTGCTGCGCTTGTTGACCAGAGGAGTTGGGGATCTCTGAGCGTCTCTGCGGTCTCTGTGGGGCTTGTGCTGAGCGCCTTGGCCTTGCTCCCCTGTTGTAAATGGTGCATCTCTAAAAGGATGCTTAGGATCCCCGGGGCTGCTGTTTCTGATTTCCAGTCCTCCTAAGGTTTGCTTGTTGTTCCGTCTCGTCCTACAGTCTGCTCAGGACCTCCAGCACCGTGTGGAATGCAAGCACACATCTTGGTCCTGACTTTAATGTGACCGCTGCTGGTGGGTCCCTAGAGTGCATCTCGCCTGGCGTGGTTCTGATGGACAGATGTGGTCATGGCGGCTTTCACGCCCCACCGCAAAACAACAAAGCACCCTTTGTTCTTGTCATCCTGCTGCCTGACTGACAGCAGCAGACAGGGCCCAATGTCACTGTAGGAGACTTGTCCAGACTGGAGGCCTCCCCTCCTCCTCTCTCCTTCACTCCCCCTCCTCTCCTCTCTTCCCATCTCTTCTCCACTCCTCTCTGCTCTATCCTGTCTTCTCTCTCCCCTCCGCTCCCTTTTCCTCCCC
>PVKS010016626.1:0-43573 GCA_004027875.1 Aplodontia rufa
CCCATATGTTTTACACTGGTGGTAAGACACCAAGCATCTTAAGCTTGTCCATTTAACAGCAAAAAACAAACAGATAAAACCCCTTAAGCAAACCATAGGCCAAATCAATCAAAATAAAAAGTAAAGAAATGACAGAAGACTGACTACAGGAGACAGTGCTCTGTACATCTAGAGTGGAGACAAAATTTGCTTTCAATGGATTTCAAAAAGCTGTTTCGGGATAACTGCACTCTCTGTTTCAAATTTTTGACCTGACTCTACCTTTCCAAATAACTTTAGCATTTTAAGGTCTCTTGATGAAAGTACTATAAAGTCACCATATTTTGAATAAACATTGATAATAATTATGCCCCAAAAGGTGAATTTCTATGAGCAGGACAATTTATTGCCAAGAATGTGTGTGTGTGTGTGTGTGTGTGTGTGTGTGTGTGTGTGTGTATACATTTTTTTTACTCATCTAGGGGAATATTGATTTGTTTAATAAACTTTAGAAGAGCTCTTCCTCTCTTTTGTAAAGGAATGCTAATGGAACTTTATTTTTCTTTGGTACATTATGATAATACATAAGGATAGAATACATTGTTACATATTCATATAAGCATACAGTATTACAACATAATTTGGCCAATATCATTCTTAAAGAGCTTTCTTATTGTTGAAAATGTCATCACCTAAATTCCCTCCTGTACTTAAAGAAACATAATCTCAATTCTTAACTGTAACTTAAAGAGCAAAGAGAATAGGCATTTGCTCTCTTAAACTTTTCAAAGAAAAATCAAAGATATTTTAATAATTCATTTAAAATATGAATCTTCTGTGTTAAGGTGGTGAGAGAAAAATGTCCAAAAGAACACTCCATATAATTTAAAATGAGATGGGAGGTGAAGAGCAATGAGAACTTCAGGATTTTCTGGACATTCAATTTTAATATTTGACCCATTAAGGCATGTTACCATTGGAATCCTAAAAGCAAGAAAAGGCTTAAGCACAGGGAAAATGATGGCTATTTGCTTAAACAATGTAATTATTTGCTCAACCAGAAAATTACTATAATTTACTTCAATGACCGTTCAGCCCAGGATTTCATTTTCATATCTGTTTCATATCCTTTGACATAGAAAATAAACATACTGAAAGCCGCTGAGAGATTAATTAGGACATTTTTATCTGAGCAAGAAAAATTGGGAATTGATTATACCCACATTTAGTATATTCTTAGCATTTAGGTCTGTGCCTGTAATTCTAGCACAACCAGCAAAAGAATGGTTTTTGCAACTGTTAATTCCATGGGTATAGAAACCAACCCAGGTTATCTTGGCTTCAACGGCCACCTGGCTTGGTTGCTATGTACATTGACCTAGTTAGCTCTATTAACACTAAGACACCCTTTGAAGAGTGTCAAAACCCTAGTAAAATCCTAGAAATAGAAACAAGGAAGGAAGGAGTTAGGACAATCAGGCATGTGTTGCCAGTTTCAAAAATAGATATGGTCAAGACATAATTGTTTATTATGAAATAAAGACACTTCTCAAAAGAAGAAATACAAATGACCAACAAATACATGAAGAAATGTTCAATGTCTTTAGCAGTCAGAGACATGTTAATCAAAACTACACTGATCTTTCATCTCACTCCAGCTGGAATGGCAGTCATCAACATCACAAATAATAATAAATTCTGGCAAGGTGTGGGGGAAAGGAATACTTAGATACTACTGGTGGGATTGCAAATTAGCACAAATGCCATGGAAATCAGTATGGAGGTTCCTCAAAAGTTATATGGAACAGTCACATGATCCAGCTATACCACTCCTTGGTATTTGTCCAAAAGAACTGAAGTCAATATATGCAATTCTTAACTGTAACTTGAAGAGCAAAGAAAATAGGCATTTGTATGCATGTATACCTACGCTTATCGCTGTGCCATTCATAAGGGCCAAGTTATGGAACCAACCTGAGTATCCATCAGCAGATGAATGGATAAAGAAATGTATATGCACACAACGGGGTTTCATTCAGCCATAAAGAAGAATGAGATTATATCTTTGCAAGAAGGTTGAGTGGAACTCAAGAGCAATACTTTAAACAAAATAAGCCAGACTTAGAAAGTCAAAGATAGTGTGTATTCTGAGAAAAAAAAAAAAGCTGGGGGAAAGGGGAGTGATTTCATTAAAACAGAAAAGAGAGCAGCTGAGTAGAAGAAGAGGGTCAGGGTAAGGAGGAGGGCAGGGAAAGCAGAGGTACTGGGGACTGGAATTGACCAAATTAAATTATGCCACAGTGACCCCCATTATTGCGTATAATTATAATACATCAATAAATTTTTTTGAAAAACAAATTGCAATAATAGGAGTTGCAAATTTAAGCATGTGTAGGAGCCAGATAGATGACAAGGAAGAGCGGTGGTGGCTGAGTGAAAACCAGGGGTGGTAAAGCACGTGGCAAACGCATATGCCCTGGCACCAGAGGCACCAACTGCTGCCCACCTGCAGCTAGTTATATGAGGAATGTGCAGAAGAGTCATAAATCTATGGTTTTCATTCAAATCTCCCAATTTTCAAAATACGGGCTATGAATCCAGCCTTCCAAAAGCTCAGAAAGAGCCAAACCAAGAATCTGTAGGCCGCACTCAACTCCAGAGTCACTAGACATCTAGCATCTGGCTGCATCAATCTTGCTTTTTCTCAGTGTGTCTTATGTGCATGCTTATGTGTGTGGGTGCACACAGACACATTTACATGTCCTTGATCTGTCTGCACACAGCAAGATGAGTCAAATCAGCAACTTCAATAGCAGCCAAAACAATCCGTCTGCTTGATGGATCCCTCACAATGGTGTGATAGATACTGCCGGGACTGAAGCACTGAGGGGGTCTGGCAGGGCCTCTCTGCAGATCCCTCCCACTCCCACTCTTGCAACCATCTCCCTGCTCTGCTGTGCTTTTTCACCCAACAGGTAGCATCTGCAGCTCTTCTTTGGAGGACTGACTGAAAGCAGCCAGAACCCTGTTGCCAACAGTGCAGTCAAAGCTCCCCCGACCCCCACAGGCAGGTAGTCCTGAACTAATGGCTTTCAGACATGGGAGCTCCCCTGCCCTGGACTGGGGTGACTTTGAATTATGACTTTCACTCCAGAGCTCCCCTGCAGGATTTGACTGACGCTCCCTTCTGCAGGACGTTGCCTTCTTTGTCCCCTTGCTTCATGTCCTCTGCTGCCCCATTCTGCTCCCCCCATTCCTTTTTTGGTTCACCCTGGGAACACTTCCTTAATAAATCACTCAAACTTATTTCCTTGTCTTGGAAATCTATTGAACTCAATCAAAGACCAGCACTCTCCTCGGTGTCTCAGTTTCCTCTTCCTTAACACAAAGATAATAATACCTACATTGTAGGGTTGCTTTGGTGAGCACGCAAGTACAAAGAGCTTAGAACAATCCTTGGCAACCACTATGTAAGTATTGGCTAACATGATTCTCTCATGATGTAAGATGATACAAATAAAAATGAAACAAATAAAAAATCATGTCTTTCAGCCAAGTTCGATTTTCTGATGGAAAAACATATTGGTTTAAACTTTGTGCTGTATCATATATGATACATGTCAGAACACAATATATCTTTTTGTTCTTCAAGATTATCCACGTATGACATGCCTCTATGATGAAGCAAGACTAAAATAAAAAAAAAAAAAACCTAACCTAAACTGGTGGGTGTGTTTATAGGTGGCAAAACCACTAGACCATGGCAGGGGACGTCCCAGACACCTTAGACATCCTAATGAAGCATTACAATTGATTCAGCTGCAGCCCATCTGTCAAATGCACAGGCCATGGTGAGCTTAACTCTCTTGGCCCGTTAGTTTCTTCCATATTGACATGGCCTCAGCTTCCCGTCTTTCCTGCAGAAATAAGAACCTCCTTCCAAATGTCTTCATTGTTGTCAACAGTGTCATCATCTATTTAATCCCTCAAGATTATAAGCTTACAGTAGTTTATTTCCAACTTCATCTCCCAAAACCAATCTATCACCATGTTCTGCCTATGGTTTTTTCCGAAGGTCCAGAGAGCTACTTCTGTGTGAAGCTGCCACTGGAATATAATCCTAATGCTTCCGGCTTGGGGATTATCATTGTTGGCTTGTTCTCATGCCCTCCTGTCATTTCTGTCTTCACATCATTGTCCCTACGGATGATAAAATATGCTTCAACACATTTTCAACACTTCTCACTACTTTATAACCGAAGAGAGCATGTTACCTACTTCCCAAGTATGCACGTAGTGTTGACTCTTTGTCAAGTATTGTTCTAAGTGCCTACAAATATTAACAATCCTTCAAGGTGGACAGTTTTCCAGATGAGGAAACTGAGAAATGAAGAACTTGCAGGAGGTTACACAGCTAGGAAGTGTCAGAGTCAGGACTCAACGCCACAACAGTCTGGCACCAGGTTGTGTGTGACAACATGACACCCACAATGTCTCTCAATCTACGTGAGCTGCCACTACCATCAACTCCAACACCACTCTCTTCCACAAACCCCAGCTCCAAATTGTTCCCATTTCTGAGTTTCTCTATGTACTTCTGAGGACCAAATATGGCAAGGAACATTCTGTGAGCAATAAGAAGATGGTCTACCTGGGAAATTTAGACAGGGAAATCAGGAGTGGTAAAACTTTTGTGAAGGATCAGGCTGCAATTATAGGCTGATATGCTGGGTCCCCAAAGCCAGCAGGCACATCTATGTCTGGCTCTCAAACTTTAAGAATCTCAGTTTTTTCAGTCTTTCATCTGGAGATGTGTATGTACTTAGGGAACTTGGCCAGAGTCTATTTTAGGACACCATGAAGTCCCTTCCCATGGACCAGGAAAAGGCATTTATGTGCAATGCTCCTGTACTCTTGTGAATTCCTTAACTCTCTAAGACTCTTCCTTGGTGGTTGGGGAAGGGATGCTCTCTCTTTGTTTGAGAACACGAATCCCACATTTTCAATGCTACTTCTGCAGTAATTTTCCAGGATGCCTATGGGGACCTAATACAAATAGGATCCTGGTGGCCTGCCTAATGTCCCAAAGACCCCAAGGCTGATGTGTACATTAGTATATGTGTGTGACCCACTACATTCAAATATATGATTTTAAAGACTTGGAGAATTTGAGAATAAGTGTCTCTTCCATCATCACCATGTTGGTATGTAGCTCATGTTCAGAAGGTCTACCCAAATTCTTACTGACCTTCAAACAAACTGTAGATTTGACTATAGTTGTGGCTCTTTAGTAATTTGCCAATCCTTTCCATAATTTTTCCTCAGTGATTTTCAAAATAATAGCTTAAATGAGCATTAACATCTTCCTTAGGAATGCATTAATATTTGCTGAATCTTTTAACCAAAATAGAATCACTAGGAGTGGTTTCGGTAAACAATTACCGGGTGACATGCCAAAAAGAGACAACAATTTAAGATGTTCCAAAAACTTTGCAATATAACTATTAAACTGGAGAAAATAAAAGACTCTTCAAAAAATATGTTGTTCAGTCACCATCTGGAATGGCTTAATACAGTAAAATATAAAAACAATACCATAGAATACATTTTATTGAATTTCTTCAAAATAATTCAATTATAGAACCATACTGTGGGAGAAAATTGTGGTTACTTGGTTGGGGAGAACATAAGCTTTTAAATTATTGTTTTCATTTGGGACCCAAGGGGAGGTGACAGAGAATAGTTGGATATTAATTCTGCTAATATTTTCCCTTGGGAGAATATAGCAACACATTTTATTTTATTGTAATTAAAAATTAATATAAACATGGTTCCCCAATTAGGTCATTGTGTCACATGTCAGTCATGGGCGTCTGATGAGTTGGTGACATGATACCAAAGCATGAAGGATAGGGAAGGAACTTGAAGTCAAGTTCTTTTGGTCAAAATTTTTGCAAGATTTGAATATTCCTTATAATGATGTCTTGGGATTCAAAGCAAGGTGGTAGAGAATTTTCTCTTATATAAAATTTTGCTCCTGGCTAGAATCTTAACTCTTTCAGATATAGTCCTTGCCACTTGGTGTCTATATTAAGAAAATTTGCTACTTAAGCCAACATCCATTCTGAAGCACAAAAGCTACATAATATTTGCTATGCATTCATTTTGGCATCCATAATCATTTATTTAAGCATTAATTTACACCACATTTCATTTTTAAAAAGGTATGATACAATAGTATTAAGATGTGAATAAGTGTAGAAAAATCAATGAGTAAGTTAAGGTAGGAAAATGTTGGAACCTAGGGGAAACATTAATACATAGTACATTCAAATTCAATGCAATTGCTAGAAATGGCTAAGAAAAGTATCTCTAAGCTTCTTAGCAGCCCAAGCAAGGAGAAAAATAGCTTGATACTTAAGACTCACACAATCCATAAGCATAAGCACAGCTCAGTTGTTTCAGCGAAAGCCAGGCTTTCTTGGTTAGGACCCGAGAGGAAGTTGTGGGCAATTGCTCACAAAGGAGCCGGGTCAAATTCGGCTCTTTCCATCCAGCCTCAGCAGCCCAGAGACAGTGCTCTGCCTCTTCTCCAAACTCTGCACAGACTTGTGCAGTTTTTCATCCCAAAATCATTTGTTGAGTTCCTACTACATCCATGGAATGTGTGTGAGACGCTGGGGAACACAATGGTAGGCAGACCCCCCTCTTGACATCATGGAACTTGTTGCTTGGTGATCCAGAAAGGGGTGAATATTGTTAAATCATATATACACATACATATGATATACATATATAGGTGTTTAGGTATACTCACAAATATGTAGATATGTGATTATAATGTAATCAAATTATGTATGTGATTGCTATATAGGTGTACATATCTATAATACTGGAGTATGTATCATTACAAACTGTGATCGGTGCTAATATAGAAAACTAAAGGGCACCTTGAAAGTAAGCACCTTGAATTACCCAGAGAGATCAGAAAAGGCCTCTCTGAGAAAGACCAGTTTACCCTTAGAGCAGAAGGAAGGATAAGTACTCTCTCAGTTAATACTGCCCAGCACTGTATTTTTTCCCATAATTTAAAGGAGAAGGAATCTGGTCCTGTTTTCCAAGTTTCCATCATGGATACTGAATCCTATAGCTATTGATCATATCTCATCCTGTATGCCCCATACTAACTCTACCATGTCAGGGATGTTGTCATCCTCCATAAACCCTCAATTCCTTCAAGCGCTGTTGAACAAGAGTAGAATATAATTTAACACCACCACCAACAAAAACCTCAGCAAGAATATATAGCTCCCTTTAGCCTCGACTCTTGTACTTTAAACTAACAAATGTTTTAATTGATAGGAAATTCAAATACATTTTCCAAGCACTTTATTTTGATTACCAGTTTTGGGGGAGAGCAGAATTCCCCTGGAGAGAAATTTAAACTGGCGAGCTGGAGAAGCCCAAGCTTTGCTCCAAACTGGGAATTCTCTTCATGTGCTATTCTTCAGCTCACGGTAACTGATAGCTTAACAGTCCCTCCCCAGCAGGGACCCCAAGCAGCACCTGCAGACCTGTTCTCTCGTCCCTTCCATAACAAATCATTATTTAGTCACAAATACACCAAATTGTTTTAATATGCCACTGAGGTCACCATGCCGGCCTCCATCTCACTCTTTCTTGTCTCTCCTTTTCTTCCTCCTTTTTTTCTCCCTCTTTCTCTTTTCTCCCTCTTTCTCCCTCCTTTCTCTTCTTTCTTCTTTCTTCTAATACCTACACTCCCTGTCCCCCAGGATGGAGAGGCAGTAAATCCAGATGATCAGATGCCCTGTAATGACTCAAAGCCTTTTGAGGGCAGAGGTCACGTGCCTGGTGACCCAATCCCCATCTCTCTGCTCCCTGGATTGGAGGAGCTTTTCCTGCCCTGAGTACCTGGAGGAGGGGCTGGGCCTTGGACAGTACTTGCATGTTTGTGGGGAGCCATCAAGGTGTAGGGCAATGAAAGAAGGGCTGGCAGAACAAAAAGGGGTCATGTTACATGGAGGAGGAGGAGGAGAAAATGGCAAAGCTGTAAGCAAGGATCTCATGGGAGTGGCGGTCTCAAGGCTGGAACTGAAGGAGAAGTCCCTTGATGACAAATGGCCACAGTCACATTAGGGAGGTCAGAGGACAGAATTTAGAGCTGAGCTCAGTGGCACACACTCGTAATCCCTGCAACTTGGAGGCTGAGGAGGGAGGATCTCCAGTTCAAAGGCAACCTCAGCAACTTAGTGGAGTCCTAAGCAGCTTAGCAACACCCTGTGTCAACATAAAAAGGAGAAGGAGAAGGAGGAGGGGGAGTTGGAGAAGGAGGAGAAAAAGAGGAGGAGGAGGTGGTGGAGAAGGAGAAGGAGGAGGAGGAGAAGAAGAAGAAGAGGAGGAGGAGGAAGAGTAGGAAGGAGGAGAAAGAGGAGGAGAAGGAGGAGGAGAAGAAGAAGAGGAAGAAGGACAGAAGTGAGAGGAACTCCCAGGGCCAAGGGCACAATGGAGAGAGCTCAGTGTTGGGCTGAGAAGGAGGAGGAGGAGGAGGGGAGGAGGAGGAGAAGGAGAAGAGGAAGAAGGACAGAAATGAGAGAAACTCCCAGGGCCAAGGGCACAATGGAGAGAGCTCAGTGTTGGGCTGAGTCTGGAAGGGAAAAAATGCTATTGGGGGTCCTTTGCTGGTCTAGACATCTCGTGGACAGCAAAGTGATAACAGATGTGGGGGTAAACTGCAGCACTCTCGATTCAGATGACCATGCTTTTTAAGCTGTATGACCTTGGACAAACTGCCTAATCCATAAAACCAGGAGAAGAGCGCAAAGCCGTAGTTATCCGACTCGCAGAAGATCTTCTACTATCTTCTTCTACTATCACCATCTTAACAGTGCATGATGCATGCCCGGTGCCCATTTTCTTGTGACGGTTGAAGCGATCTATGTGCCATGTATGAGTCACCAGGAAAGCGACCCTCGTAGGACAAGGTGCAATCAATCAGCATAAACTTTTAACATGTTTATTCACAAACTACAAATACTGGCTGGACATTAAAGAACTCACTTTAGACTTGAGAGTCCCCATGTGGCCAGAGCGTACCGTCTGTGCTTATTTTGCTGGATGTCCCCTATCGCACAATCGTTTGCTTCATTCTTTGGAGCTACGACCTGCCAATGGAAACATCAGCTTCCTCCTCCCTCAGGCCAGCAAGCTATGCTATGGAAAGAAAAACAGCGATCAGGAACAGCGCCTAGATGCAGCCTTGATTTCGGGCAGCCAGGATCTCAGAGGCTGGACCTGTGTTGCTGGTCTCTGGGCGGAGATTGCATTTCCAGTGATGTGGATTTCTATCTACAACATGGCAGGAAAAAAACGGCTGCATTCAATCTGCCCTTCATGTGACCCTGACAGCGCTATTGTTAGGACCACCCGTGCCAATTTAGATGACTAACGCAAATGAGAAAAGACCTCAGATCAACCAAACAGACATGTCAAAACATCAGGATGGCCAGATCCCATCTGGAATACTGTGTTGAATTCTGGACACCATATTTTGAGATAATTCCCCAAAGCTGTGTCCCCAAGGATAACAAGATGAAAGAAATGACAATAATTCACACAGCACGTAGATGTGCCAGGTACTGAATAAAGAGCTAACACGCATTATAAGCGTCACTTCTTGGCTTGTTCACCACAACCCCTTGAGAGCGCTAATGTGGTCCCCACCTGCAAGATGAATACACAAGTGCTGGGGAGCTTTCCTAAAGCCACGCGAAGCAGCTATGAGGGGTCCCAAGCTTGGGTGTGTCACTCCAAAGACACGAATAGGTCCACCACGATTTTTCAGGACTCACTGAAAGCATTTGAGAGTGATTGAGATTCAGAAAAACTGACCCAAATCAGACATGGTATATGTCCTCATTGCAAAACAAACTTTTAAAAATTATTATTCTATTTAGCTCTAGGTTTTGATTTTGGCATGGAAGTTTCTTGGACACAGGTTTGACTTGAGAAAAGAAGAAGATTAACAGCTGGAGCAGATTTACAGAGGAATGCACAGATATGGGCAAGTTCCTACCCTCTCAACACATTGGAGCAGGGACACAGTGTCCTTCTGACAAGGACGCAGCAAAGGAACCCTGTTAGTGGGGAATGGCCTCACGGTTAATGTCTAAGGTGCCCGGCTTCCGTGATCCTAGTCAGTTGTGGCCCTGTTCTCAGACCCTGTTGCACCCACAGCAGGCCAGCAGTCGCGCAGAGATGTGTCTACTGATCTCAGATGACAGAAAGCCCTCTTCAAACTGCTTGAACAAAACATAGCGAAGATGGACACAGAAAACACTGACGCTCAAGCAACTGAAAAATCCAGGGACAGATGTGGCCAGAAATGTCACAATGAAATGCCACTGGATCTAGGGACACAAATCAGCATCTGAGTCCCTTCTTGTCATCTCTGAGCTCTGTGCCACCTCTGTTGAGACTCTGGAGCATGGCTTATGAGGAGATGGCCACCAGGATTTCTGGGGGACTCCAAAAGACAGGATAAACAACAAAAAGCTGAGCTGAGTATATCTGACCCAAATTCCCTACAAGACCTGTGGTTCGCTTTCATAAAACTGGTGCAGGTGTTACGATGTCCAGAGAAGTGGGTTGGGCCGATTGGCTTCGGCCAGGCCACTTGTCAAATTCCCAGGAGCAAGCCCCACTCCAACAACATGGATGGAAGTCGGGGAGAGAGAATCTATTTACCCATTCAGCAGATGTTACTGTGCACCTGCTGTATAAACCCAGTGTCGTGTTGAGCACCACAGAACACATGAAGATGATTACGAAGCCAAAGCTGCTATGTACAACAGAGAAAAGCCAGGTTCATCCGCCATGAATGATATTTAGGAAGTAGCTTTTGAACATCAGCCTGTGTAGATAATCTTAGTTTTCTTATGTTATGAAATCAAAAGAATCTCCCACTGGTTCTCAGCTGGGTGACTTTAACCTCCGATTGCCACCAAGCCCCCACCCCTGGAGGGCAAGAGATGATGGCTAGAGACATTTTTGGTTGTCACAGCTACAGGAATTAACCCCTGCCAAGGCACCAGTGAACGTATACAACTATGCATTTGCAATGCCTTGAGGCCTCTCAGATACAGGTGACACTCCATGGTACTGTAACAACCAATAACCCTAAAAAGGGCATGGCATGCCACATGTGTGGCAGGAACAAAGGGAGGAGTGCCAGGCCTGCATGTTTCACCCAAAGGCACCTCCTAATTGCTAGCAGGTGGTTGGCCCCTACACTTCCATTGTTATTCAGTCATCCCCAGCTGGAACCCAGGCCTGTTACCTTCCCACTTCCAGGCTGATCCCATAACAGCAGTGACCCAGAATCACCAGGAATTCCTACCTGCTGGAGACTACACGGCTCGATAATGGATTGCACAGGGTTTCTGTCAAACACACATCTTTAATTGGTAAAGAGACCTAACTTCATTTCAAAACCATTTGCTCACATCTCAGATGGGTGTTCCAGATGTCAAGGATAGCATCCTATTGATGATCCAGGAATGGTGCCAAGAATAGTCTTCTGGCTGCGCTCCAAGGAACTGGCTCCGCTCTCCACGGTGGGCCAGCCAGAAGTGACTCTTAGGACTGTGAGTGAATTTGGGCTCTGCAGGTAAACTTCACAGTCCTGGAATCTCATCAGCCTCCTCTGAAGCCCTGTCTGTGTTATGCCAGCAAGTTCCATGCAGACCCACGGACAGAAGTCTAGAACATGAATGAATGTGTTTGCAATTGTATTATTTCAAACCAATAGGGTTGCTGTCTGCCTTTCTGCCCCATTTTGTATTTTTAAAACTCTGCCAGAATAAGTGAATCCCTTTTAGGCAATATCTATACAAAAATCCAAACTCCTCAATATGATTTTTTTTTATTTTGTCAACAGAGAAACAAATCAAACCAATTATTTGACCAAACCAGCATTAATTTTACTTAAGTCAGCAGTTCTCAGTGTCAACCTCGCATTAGAACCTCTTGCGGAGTTTAACAAATTGTGATGCCCTGGCCACCTCATAGACAAATGAAATAAGAATTTCTGGAAGTTGATACTGGAATAGATATTTTAAAAGCTCTCTTGATGATTCTGAAGTGCTTCTGCCCACATTTCCATAAAGCACATTTTATGTTCCTCTCTAGCTAATGACTTAAGGGGGCTTGGACTAAATGCATGACCTGAGACTGACCAGGAAAGAAAGAGGAAGAAGAGGGGAAGAAACGAGAGGGAGGCAGAGAGGGAGGGAGAAAGTGAGTGAGTGAGGAGGATTTATTTCAGACCACTGCCCTCAGCTCATTATGCTTAGAATCAGGGTTTCCTTTACATATAACCTCCTCTCCATTAAAATTAAGGAGTAAGGGCTGGAGAGGTGGCCCAGTGGTTATGGCACTTGCCTGGGATGCGCAAGGACAATGGTTCAAACCCCAGCACCGCTTACACAATGAAGTGTCCAAGCAACAAAAGCCACATGAAAAACTAAATAAAATTGTTTCTCTCTCTCTCTCTCTCTCTCACTGCCCCTCTCTCTTTAAAAAATAAAATAAAATAAACGAGCAGCTGCTTAGTTCTCTCATACAGAAACAACTCTGCAGTTTAAACATAGTTTCCAACACTTTGTACAAGTGGAAAAGAAAGTCATAAACCTTTAGACCAGAGGGTGTCTCAACAAGGAACCTGACCACTTTCTAGTATTACTACCTGTTTTCTCATGCTAATAAAAATATTCAGTGAGCCAACTTTGTGGCAGTATGGGACGTGAGAAATACTTGTCAATTTAATGTTAGGCCTTTTGGGAAAGTACCGATGACTTCTATACTCTTAAGCCAGCTCGAAAAATAAACCGGCATCCTGTGATGGGTGCTGTAGCCATCTCAGGGTCAGTGAGTTGACAAACTCCACACAGGTCCCTGTTCTCAGATTTTTCCAAAGCAATGGAACATATAGAAATGGGTGCTGTTGCTTCCCCTCTGGCACTAGAAGGTTGTTCTCCAGCAATTAACCTGTATGCAGGAACTGAAAACTTCACTTAAAAACTTCATGCCTCTCACCTCAGGCTTATGCTCTTGCAAGCTGAGGGTCCTAGTACACTGTCTCCTGGAATTAATGTCCATCTGGAGAGACCCCGGGACTTGAGTCTGGGGACATGCAGGCCATCCATGCATCTCAGCCTGTGTCCTTCCCTGGGTGTGACATGCATCTCACGGCTTCTGATAGCCCGTCATAAACAGCTGTTGCTAAATGACTCGCTGTCATTCCTGCTGGAGACAGGAATGTTAGGCAGCTTTTCAGGCCCGGGGGAAAGGTGATGGCAGGGTTGGTGTGGGGTGGGAGGTCACTTGGCCTAGGCTTTCTGTCCACAAGGAGCTTCACATTTATGCCCTTAACTCTATCTCCAAATCCCACACTACAGAATCATAAAGAAGAATTGGCAGGATTCATAGACAACGCTCAGTCTGGATTGAACGTCTAGCTGGCCAGCAGTGTGTCGTGCCTCGAATATAGCTGGACTTAATATTTTCATAAATCTTGAATTTCGTGTGAATCATTACATTGCATTGCTTCCCATGAGCTACATGTATGAATACATTAGAATATACTATGATTTTTAAAACATGTTTGGATATGTCTATAACTTTTTTTAACTGACATTTTTGTGTATATTTATGGAACACAGTGTGACATTCAGCGCACGTTTGCCATGTGTAATTATCATTTCCATCTCCTTGAGTGTTTATTATTTTTATTTGCTGGGAAATTTTGCACTCTTCTAATTATTTAGAAAACTCCAAAAGTGGTCAAATTCTCAAAGTCTGAGAGGCCGAGGCGAAAGGGTGAGAGGAGCCGGTCATCACAGTCCTCCCAGGAGGAGAGAGGTACTCAGTGCCCGATCTCCAGAGCTGCTCCACTGGAGCTGGGGAGCAATGGCTCTTTGATCTCCCACTTGCTGACAGAGCCACATTTGGTCTCTCTTGAGCTGGCATAAAGGAGGGGCCATATCCCCTTTGAGTGGTTCCTGCCCAACAGAACGCAGGCAGATGGGCCTGCAGGGGAGCAGTGCTGGAATAACTTGCTGCTTCACACCTCCCTGGTGAGTGAGCAGAGGCTGGGTTCAAAGGCAACCATCAACCCCCCTCCTCCCAGCTCCCAAGGTATGGAAGCAAGTGCCACATCCTTAGAGCTGCCTGGGACCTTGAGCTGACACCTTTTAAGCTTGTGTCTATGAAGTCATTCTCTGATCGCAATTGTATAGTGGAAAATCTTCCAGTGCCCTAGCACCCTGGCTAGATAGAGTGTTGCTGGTGGGAAGAGCAGAATGAGGAGTGAGGCTCCATAATGAAAAAGACCACTCTAAATTGGTTGTGATAGTGGGGTCAGGGATGGTGTGCGAGTGCCCTGCGGCAACTATAACAAGTGAACCATGACTTAGTGATTTGAAAAATAAATAAATAAACAGATTATCTTACAGTTCTGGAGGCCAGAATTCCAAAATGAGCCTCACTGGGGCAAAGGTGAGAGCAAGGCTGCACATCTCTGCTGCTCTAAGAAAGATCCTATTTCTGTGCCTTTCCCAGCTTCTAGAGGTTGCACATTCCTTGACTCGTGGATGATTTCCTGCATCTTCACAGCCAGCCCCACCAGGCCGAGCCCTCAGGCAGCACTGCACTGGCTCTCTCTTCTGATTCCCTCTTTCCTATTAAAGATCTTGGTGATTGCATTGGGCCCAGCCAGATAACCCAGGATGATTTGATTGGCAACCTTAACTCCAACTGCAACCTAAACTCCATCTTTATCATGTCATCCAAGGTGGCCACAGATCGCAGGGACTGGGGTGGGAGGCTATTATTCTGCCTGCCACAGGTGGCATGATAACTTACAACTGGAAATCAAGCAGCCCTCTATTAACAGACCATGCGGAACACTAATTTACACCAGGGATATAAAAAGGAGACGTGAGAAGGCAGTTCACTACTGTGCTGGAGGCCTGAGCAAAGGGCAGGGAATGACCCCCCTGCTTGGACAGGACAGAGACACCCTCAGGCTGAAGGTGCTGCTTGTCCAAGGATCTAACCTCTTTCTACCACTTCCTGCAAAGTCACGTCACAGCTGCAAAAAGAAAAAAAGGAACAAGGACTCATGTGAGCGTCGTTCTCATCATAGCCAGTGTTAACCGAGCACTTACTGTTCCACCTACTGTTCCGTGGGCTTGACCGACGTTACTCCATTCACCCTTCAGAACTGTTCACTGAGCCAGCACTGATTATCTTCTTTTGGGAGAATAGGAAACTGGAGCTCACAGTTTGTATAATAACCTAGATTCTCATTGCTGGAAAGTACTCCTGCTCTTCCTCCTTCTGATGGCCGGATTTAATGCTTGTATAGAAGAAGACAGACAGGAAAAGGAATAGCCATATTTACCATAGTATCAAGTGTCTGTTGAGCATTTTCTCTTTGTCACATGCTATACCATGTGGCCAACGCACATTTGCTCATTTAATCTCTAAGCAATGACCCTGACATCTTTTTCTTTCACTAATGACATAGAAACTCGAAGATATCAAATTAACCGTGGTCTTCTAATCAGAAAGTGGCCTTCCAGTCTGTCCAGCTTCAAAGCCTGGGCATGGGAAAAGAAAGACAAGACAACGTGTGACAGAGTGGCCATCAGAGCCACCTGGGGGACTTGTCGGCGGTCAGATTGCTGGACTCTGCTCTGAGGGTCTGATTCAGTGGGTCTGGGCGGAGCTTGGTGATGTGTGTTCCTAGCTCTTTTCAGGTGATGCGGATCGTGCTGGGAGCATCACCAGCACAGTGCAGCTGGTGCAGGCATTGGAGTCAGATGTGGTTTTAAATCTGACCATGTCACTTACCAGCCATGTGACCTCGAGCAAAGCCTTATCCTCTCTGCAGTGGAATTGCACATCTGGAAAATGACAGTTGCTATCTCACTTGTCATGAGGATTTTAAGTGAAATAATACATACAGAGAAGCAAGCGAAAGGTGGACCCTGGTGAGCCCCCGTTCCTTTCTCTCCACCAACCTGCACACTGGAGAAAGGGTTCAGGTTGAACATTATCCACAGTGCAGCCGTGGGCTCTGAGCTCCGGGCTTGAGTCAGCAATGTCCCCACCTAGTCAGATCTCGAACCCTAAACGTGGCTTTGGAGAAAGAGACGAGAGCCTCCCTTTTCTTTCACCAGGTCTGCCGGGTTGGACTCTGACCTTTGCCCTTGACAGTCTTGCATCTAACAAGACCATTGGTCACAAGGACTTAACCACAGGACAGCGCTGGACATGCATCAGCAACCTGGAAAACAGTCTTACCTTGGGGGAGCCGTGCCATCTCCTGGAAAAACTCCCTTCTTGGGAACTTGTCCTGGTGGGACGGAGCCACCTGTGACCGTGATCTATTGTGGCTGCTGAGAACCCAGGAAAGAGCTTGACGAACCTGGCATGTAGATGGTTTAATTCCTATTTTTCACTTCGGAGGGTAGGGATTCACTCCTCAATTCCAAAGCTCCTCTTTCACTCCCCTGCTTGGAATAGAACAGCACCAGTGCTTTTAGGATTTCGTGGATGATGAGCTTCACTTTTCCCAGGATCCCTGTCACTCTGCCAAACCCAGAGGCCCCCAAGGTGACCTTAACCCACGGTCACCACCTCTTTCCACACTGTCAGAGAGACCCAACAGATTTCCTCTTTAAGACACTAAGATCACCAAGACCAAACATAAACTCTTTGGGAAACTTCTTGGTTGTTAAGATATAGAAACACAATTGGTTTATTGAATATTTTTCACATCATCTCTTTGGACATAAAAGAGGTTCCCTAGAGAGTTGGTTTGATAAAATAAGAACAAGAGGCCAATGTTATGATTCAGTAGGAGAACAACCCTTGCAGAAGCCACACCCAGGCCCCTGAGGAAGAGCTGATAAACACTTGGCCCACAGGATCATGAGCCCTGGAAAAGCCTGGTAGTGGCTGTGCATGTCTGTGGGAAAACAGGGACTTGAGAGGAGCAAGTCCAAGTCTATGCTTTCTAAGCGCTGCGGATGTGTACATTTGTATAGGTGCGCACGCACACGCACACACACTCTCAGGGCACTCGGCATTTGTTTTAATCAGGGATGGGAAGACACACAGACATGGAAATGCCTAACAAGAAGAAAGAAGTCCATCACACTCAGACAGAAGGCGCAGTGCCACCTGTGGCCACGGGAGGAATCAGGAGGCAGAGGAAGTGGGGGGGGGGAGGAAGCAAGAGCCTTTCCTGTGCTTTGTGTGGGGAGGAACTGGTGAGGTGAGCTGGTTCAGGATTGGCTGCTCTGATGACTTTGGTGAGCTCTGGGGCACAGAGGCACTTCCCAGTCCAGAGCAGGCAGGGAGATAGCAGCCTGGAGGGTGGGAGTCAGATGGGGTGGGGGTTGAGGCTGTGGGGTCTGGATTTCTGGATTTGAGAATCATCCTCCTGGGGAGTTGGCTACCTCTAGGAATTAGCTCAGTCCAGAAAGGGCAATCTTTGAGGGTCAGGAAGTCACATCATGAGAATACAGAAAATAAATCACACACACACACACACATACACACGCACGCACGCACGGCACTGATGTTGGAGCTGGGGGATTTTGCAGCACCATAGCACACGCCAGGCAGCTGTCTGGTTTCTGGATTATTTTTCTTTCTTCAATGGACCCTTTGTTGCCGGCCTAGACATCGGTGCTTTTCCCCCCTGAATGCGACCGTCTCCGTGGTGGCTCTTGCTGCCCTGTCTTTGTGTATACATACTGTTTCGATCACCAGTGTGGTGGTGGAGGAGGAGGTGGCAGGATTGCATTTTGCAGGCTCTTCCAGGAGCTGCTTTAGCATTGAGAGAATGAGACCGGATTCCACGCGAATCTGAGAGGAGGGAACAAGGACAGATGGAGCGCTGATGAGAATGACTCCTGAAACCATCGCTGTGCAAAGTTGCTGAGGTCTCAGCAGATACACGTATTTTTAGGATTCTGCAGAGGCAAATCTTGGGCACAGGGAGCTTTCATCTTGGTTTTACAGCCTCCTCAACCCTTTCTGGCTGGTAACACTCAATCAACACTTCTCACCACTGTTACCACCAGTTTGTGTGTGTGACCAGGCAAGGTCCATCATTCTGGCCACCTGGACCTTGCCCAAGCTGGACCTACCCCAGTCCCTCCCAGGAGTACCTTAGTCCCTCCCTGGGATAACCCAGTCCCTCCCAGGAGTAACCCAGTCTCTGTCTGGAGTACCCCAATCCCTCCTGGGATATCCCAGTCCCTCCCAGGAGTTCCCCAGTCCCTGCCTGGAGTACCCCAATCCTTTCCTGGGATAACCCAGTCTCTCCCAGGAGTACCCCAGTCCCTGCCTGGAGTACCCCAGTTCCTCCCTGGGATTTCTCTGCTGGTGTCTCTGGGTTCACAGAGCTGGAAGTTTTTAAAAAACAATAGCTAAGGGCTGGAGCAGTGGCCCGGTGGTTACAGCACTTGCTCAGCATGTGCAAGTACACGGGTTCAAAATCCAGCACCCATGTGCACAACTAACAACTAAGTGTTGGAGCAACGAAAGCCATGTGAAAAACTCAATAAAAATTGATTCTCTCTATCTCCCTCTCTCTCTCTCTCACTGTCCTTCTCTCTTAAAAAAAAAAAACAACAACAAAAAACCAATAACTAATACTTGCTGAGTGATTTTTAAGTACCAGTGTGCCGTCAGAACACTTGGCATATGTCACTTCTCTTAACTGGATCTTTGCAGTCATTCTAGAAGGCAAGTGCTATTATCATCCTACTATGAGCCAGGGGAAACTGAGGCATGAGGAAGCTGAGTCATTAGCTCACTGTCACAGGATTCTGACTCCACTAGCCTGGACCCTGAACCTTCGCTTGTCATCATTACTGGGTATTTTCTCTGCAGTCGCTTGCAGTTGTGTTCCCTGCTCTTTGGGGAAAGCTGAACTACAGAGGGGAATGAACTGTTTCCATTAGGAATAATTTTCAGCTTCATATGATGGAAAACTCAAATAACAGGGTTACACAGGGCTGGTGAGGGTATTTTTCTCTTCCATAATACGAAGTACAGAAGTAGGCAGGTCATGGCTTGAATGTAGATTTTCCATGGCTTCAGGGATGCAGGCTTTTCCTAGCTTCTTCTGCATCCTTAGTGCATGGATGGCTTCCATCAACAAGCCTGCTTCATCACCCAAGATGACTACTGGAGCACCAACCATCAGGTTATGATTGCAGGAAAGAAACAGCAAGAATGGAAAAATGAAAGAAATGCTGATTCTCCCAACAGAGACTCCATCGTACAACTTTCGCTTACAGCTCACCAGCTACTCTGGACTGAAGGGAACTTGGCAATGTAGTCTTGGGATGGTAATGAGTAACAATTCCCAGTATCTGCCCCAAACATAGATACCTTCTAATAAGAGCAGTAATGAGCAAACTTCCATTCAAGGGAAGATTTTAGTCTTCTGAAGTCCAGACCAGGGAATTTATCATCCCAAAGGACTCACCTCCTAAAAACAGCAGCCCATACTGAATTTAGCATCCTGTAGCCTCAGGAAAATTTGTCCAAGCTTAGCAGAATCCACCAGCCTCTCCACATTATCTCACAGCTCACAGAAAGCCTAACACAGGAGGAGGATGTGAGCAAGGAAATGTGGGGCTGGCTGTGCCAACTTCCTCCAGGGGCTTCCGGACAGCGCTCCCAGACACTCCAGGCAATGCACAGGGTTGACTGTGAAGTCCTGTCGCATCTCCCAACCCGCCAAGGGCTTAGACCATCAGGTCCATGCTGTAAGAACCTAGTGATGCAGCTACGACAAGATCCACAGAGCAAACGAGAACACTGTGTTCACCAGATCAAATAGCCCTTGCAAACAGGTCCTGAATTGGACTTGTCTCTAAAGAAGTGAATTTATGTTATTTCATATATCAGATAAAAATGGATAGTGCCACGACATTTAAAAGACCCTTCCTCTCCTGCGATATGCTTTTCTTACTATATATTCGTATGCACATCGTAGTGTTAGATTTGACTCATTCCTTAGGAAATAGGTCAACAATGCAAGAGGGAAACAATTTCTGGTAATGAGAACTAATCTCTCTGTGGTTGTTAAGATAGAAGAAGACACTAATTCCTCACAGATGGGTACACACCCTACATATGCATTCAGATGGTCTTAAATAGCTCTCCCCAGACTCCTCAACACCTCATTTCTACTTCCAAGTAGAAGTTTGCTCATTTCTACTTCCAAGTCTTTGCAAGCGCCACTTTCTCTGACTACAGTACAGTCAGAGACTGTACTGGTGGACTCCTATTTTACCTCCAAAACTCAACTTAGATGTCCTCAGAAATCCTAGGGAAAATTCCCTAGGACCCCAAACATAAATTCACTGCTTTTTTTTTATTGTCCCTGAGATTTTTTTTTTAAGAAAGAGAGGGAGAGAGAAAGAGAAAGAATCAATTTTATTTAGTTTTTCATCCAGCCTTTGTTTTTCCAACACTTAGTTGTGTATGTGGTGCTGAGGTTTGAACCCAGGTCCTTGCACATGCCAGGCAAGTGCTCCAACCACTGAACCACCACTCCAGCCCCCCATTCAAATATTTTGTGTGAGCATAATCATCACAATAAGCGGTGCCTTGTTTTCATGCTCCCTTCCTGGCTAGACTGGAGCTCACCAGCAAGAGCTATATATGCCCTGTTTGTTTCTGTGTCCAATGCTAGGCACACAAGAAGTGCTTATGATGTGATCAAATTTCATAATGAATCAAATTGGGTGTTAGCTTCCATTTTATTATCATTTCCCTTGAATTTCTGGCCCCATGTTACTGTTTTCCTCATTCATTTACTTTGGCTTTTTGAGGAATTGTGTCAAATCCTATAAGACTCAAGTTGCCCCATTTGCCTAAGAAACTGGGTCCGAAATTCTGAAAGCTTCAAATTCTGCTGTAGAACATCCTCTTTCCTCTTTGCATGCCGTCTATCTGTATTAGCTTCCTGATCTAAAGTATCAATACCTAGGAAAGTGGGAAATGTGTTTTCTACCTAAGCACTGTAGATAAGAATTTTAATACAAACTCTCCATCCAGTCCTTAAAAACAAAGTGGACATTATTGGATGAGAAAATTTATGAAAAGGATATCAGATCTGTAAGACAGATGGGCAAGCTCTGACTTTGGGTGGAGCCAATGGGCTGTGGCTACAGCAGAGCTTTGATGGGTGGAATAAAAGACTGAATGAATGCTTTGGCAAAGGATATGGAAGAAAGATGGGCAGGGTGTATCAATCAGATGTGGTTCATTTGCAAGGTTACTGGTATTAGTTTAGGGGCTGATTTTTATCTGGTTGGTGGAGGGCTAGCTTGGAGTTGGACAGATTAAGGCTTGAGTGATGGCTTGGTCAGTTACTAAGATGTGCAAGCTTGGATACATTCTTCATTGGACCTCAGTTTTCTCATCTGTACAGTGAGGCCCTGCTGGGAAACAATAAATGCGTCCCTTTACAGTATTCAGTGGCCTAGACCAAGCACATGGTAAGCCAAGTGTCAATCTTCTTTCCTGTTCCGAAGGCTTGGATCAAGGGAAGCAGAGGCCACCATCCCTGATTGTTGTCCCAGTCCACCCATTTTGTTTTACACAAAGAAATTTAAGATGCAAATGAGTACAGGAAACTGATATAAGGACAAGACTTCTACCAATGTGCAAACAAGATAAATCTCTCAATAAGAAATCTTCTTTCCAATACTATCTTCTGATTAGGACTCTGGTTTTCAAAATTCAGCTCAGTAGGTCCGTAGTATGTATCTTCTAGGTTCAGGCACTGGACCACTTGGTCATGTGAGGAGCACATGAGCATGAGCAAGTCCCCCACAATAGGAGCACACCTGGAATTATGTGTGGTCTTGGGGTATCCTCCAGGGTCATATTACCCAGCAGGAATCCAACTTCAACTGCTCTCTTCTCGACCAAGGACTGGATGGGCTTTTTTTTTTTTTTCTTTTTTACAAATAGCATAGGTCAGGGCTGGAGCAGTGGCTCAGCGGTTATGGTACTTGTCTGGCATGCATGGGGACATGGATTTGAACCCCAGCATCACGTACAAAGTGTCTGAGCAACATAAGCCACATGAAAAACTAAATAAAATTGGTTCTCTCTCTCTCTCTCTCTCTCTCTCTCTTAGAAAAACAGCATAGGTCTACTGAATGCAAATCATAACATATATAAGTCACTGAGGTCACTGTCCAAGACAGCTAATGTTGGCAGGTCTGTTCACTGAAGATCAAATCCAACGTGAGGAAATACAGTTGATCATGGATACAATCAACCTCATACGGAGGCTACATAGCAATCACAAGCACAGGCCCCTATGGTTCAAGGACTGACTTCTGTCTGTGGCTTCATACCTATTAGCAGTAATCTTGGCCTCTGTTTTCCAGTCTTTAAAATGCAAATACATACAGGACTAGGGTCGTAGCTCAGCGATGACACACTTGCCTAACATGCACAAGGCCCTATGTTTGGAAATAATAATCCTACCCACCTCACATGATTATTGTGAATTAAATACATGTAACTTTTTATAGTGCCTGGTACACAGTAAATGCTTAATAAATGTTAGGAATTATCATTTCTATTACTATTTCTACACCCTTTCTAGAAGGAGGATTGTGTACTCAAGTTGTCTCAGTCTCACATAGTCATCCAAGGAAAACAGCAGCATCAATATGGAATTAATTGAGAAAAAGCACATGAGAGTATGTCATAGGCCAGCTTAGAATAGCTAGAGTTGGAGCGCAAGCAGCGCACATTCTGGTTGGTGACAACTTGCAGAAGCTGGATCATCGATGTGTCATGAAAAGGCCAGAGCAAGACACAGTGTCCAGTTAGCTATGACCAACCACATCCTAATGACCTGGGCACAAATGAGTCAAACACACATGGACCAGATTTCCTTTGGAATACACATGGGTTTAAAAATTAAGGGAAAAGAGTGTTTGCCAAAATGCATTTCATAATAAGCACTGTAATAATAAATGGTTCACTATGCTGGAAACATCAATGGATCATCTGCGATGTTCATTAAACCCATGAGGCACCAGGTTGAAATACTCAGGAAATGCTTAAAAAGAGATCAAAGAAGCTCTGTCCCAACAGCTATTGAAAGTTGAAACAGAAATAGATTTGGGAAGGAAGGAAGAAGGTGCTTCCTAACTCTGGTAAGGAACATAGCTCCAAGAAAGAGAAAAAGAAAAAAAAGAAGACAGTGAGGGGACAAATTTGCCTCTCTGACCAAACACAGGGTTGCATGCTGGGAGACTGGATCCTGCTTCCAATTCTTCCCGGGTTAGTGGCTAGCATTTGAATGCCTTGCTCAGTCTTCCTGGTCTGATTCTTCATCTGCAAAATGAATAATTTGCATACAACGACTTCGAAGGTCCCTTGCAGTTTGAAACAATAATAGGCAATTTTCAGCAGAAAATAAGGTATTGTATTCTTTTACTGTCCACTAAGCAAACATAATATCTAAATTAGAAAGAGTAAATTCGGTGTTGGAAAATGTGGAAGAGATACTTCAAGGAGAAAAAGCATTGCTAAGAGAAGCTCTCCGCCTTGGTAAACTGAGGGACCCCCTGCCCCCAGGAATGCAGACAAACCCCCCTCACCCCCCATAAGGCAATTTTGGCTGAACCACTTGCTGTGGCAGCCAATGGCAATTTTGCTAATGAGTTTTGACAGCATCAGAAAAATTAAATTAGAGATGTGCCAAATTCATATTTGACTGAATTCCATGTCTACATGAAAAACATTCAGTATTTATTCAAAGCCAAATATCCCAATCAGAAAATGTATTTCTGGAATAGCAACAGTAAATCTAAAGTTTTGGGATTACCATTATTGTAACTGTAGTACTAAACCCTTCATTAGCTATATTTTATAAATTTCCCATTAAGATAATGGAGCAATAATTGCTCACTTTAAACTGATGGCAGAGGAAAAGGGAGAATTCTTTCATTATATTCTTCTCTAACACCCTTTTTATCATAATTTTTTTCTTATATGTAGATACATGATTACCAAGGTTTCCACAAGATTATCAAGGTTTTCCTCCTTGTAAATATTTGTGGTAGAAAAGTTGGTATTCTGCTTTTAATTCATTCATGAAACTCTAAAAAGTTCTTTTTCTTGAAAGAATCAGAGCCTAAAGAAGATTAAATCACTCAAAATTAAATAACTTATTTGAAGTTAATTTGCTTAAGGTTAGGAATGTTAGTACTCAAAATGATTCTGCAAAAAATGTAAATCATGATAAAAACCTGATCTCTATTGTTCTATAATTAAAATTATAATTTTAATTTGTGTAAGCATCTGTTGGCTAGAAAAGGACATCATGTTCTTCCCGAAGTTGTCTAGCAAATGCATTCTTTTAGTGTTTATGTTAGCAATGAATCAATTTACCTATTTAACAGATGAAATTCTCATTGTGCACATGAATATTTGAAATTCTTATTGTGCATACTATTGAGAGCTTTTACAAAAATCAGTAATTATCTCCATATTGTATTCTCGTAATGAGAAAGTATACACATACTTCGAATAATAGGAATTCCACACTTAAAGAGATTCTTTTACTCTGAATTTCATCAAGAATGCTCACTTTCATTTAAAAGTAAATATTCAAACATTGATGAGTTTGATTGATGTGCTTCGTACAAATTGTTGAGTTTGTTAGGATGATGACGTGCAATACGTGTGATTATAATGTACCACGTTACGAGACCGGTGAGTTTGCACAAGCTCAGGAAGACCAGAATTACACTGAAGGAAGCATCTGACTCGCTAGCCTTCTAACGGTGGGAAGGAAGGCCAAAGCCAACGTAGAATACATCCCTGCAACATTCAGGGACTTGCCCTCCAAAACTTCGAAAGAAAACTCTTTGCTTCATTCATTTCATTGTTTTATTTTTGTTTTTGTTTTTGTATTTTGTTTGTTTTGTTTTGTAAGAAAGAGAAAAAGTGAGAGACAGAAAGAAAAAGAACGAATTTTATTTATATTTTCATCTGGTTTTTGTTTTTCCAACACTTAGCTGTGGTGCTGGAGTTCGAGTCTGGGTCCTTGCGCATGCCAGGCAAGCACTCTACTCTACCTCTGAGCCCCTGCTCCAGCCACTGCTCCATCCATTTCTGGGCCCCATTGCACTCATCAGAGTTATGGGTGGAAATAAAAGTTCAAGAGGCAGAACTTGGGATTTTTTACAGGAGAGAGGCATAGACTGGACCTGGAAGGCAGGAACCCAAGGTGAGCTAGGTCAGCTGAGGCTGGAGAAAGACAGCGACCAAGGACTTTGGAGAGCAGCAGCTGCTGTCAAGATGCCACTCCGAGGAGACAGAGACTTCAAGACTGTTTCTTGGAAATGGTGCTGTCTTTTGGTTGGCAGAGTTTTCTGTCTACTGCTTCTTCAAAGCTACTGTCATTGATGTTCTTTGAAGACTTTGATGTGAAATTTCTTTTCTTTCTAGATGAATCACATGCATTTTATTTTTGAGAACAAGAAGGCTCAATCTTATTCAAATGGCAAGGAATAAAGCCAAAACCATGCTGTCTTTGCAACAGTGTCACGTTTAAACACATTTCAATGCCTCTTAACCAGGAATGACAAATGGAAATGTTTCGAGCACATTAAAAATACTTCTTTTGACTCAACAATCCCACTTCTAGTAATCTGGACTAATTAGAAACATGGGCAAAGAACTATGTGCCCAGGTATTTGTTGTACCATTATTTATAAGAACAAAACCCTGAAAAACTCCACAAGGGGCATAGTTCAGTAAATTATGCATAATCACAAGATAGGATATCATGTACCTACTAACATGATGCTTACAAAGAGCCATTTGTTGTCATGGACACATTTCATGCTTAATTTAAGAGCTTTTAACAGTATAAATTACAATTTTATAAAACTGTGGTATATTGTTACCAATATAAAATATGTTTGACATGGGTGTTTGGTTTACATCTTCCTGAAACTTTTCCAGGCTAAAACTGTTTTGGCTAGGCTAATGAAATAGAATTTCAGACTTCAATTCTTGCCGATTTGCTCTTTGCAGCCCTTTGAAAATAGTTTCTCCAGGGAGGACTCTGGTCCAACTGGGAACATGAACTTCTTCCACTCACTTTAAAGGGAAGTGAAATGGCTTTCTCAAGAGACAGGTGAGGTTAGGCCGCTCAGTTTTCAAAAGATCTTAACCCTTCCCTCAGCATTACTTCACCAAACCCTCATGGTAGTCACCTCAGACGTCCCTTAAGGGTCATGTGTGATGGTGTACACTGGGGCTCCTGGGACAGCCATAACAGCACTTCTAGCTACTGCAAGTTCTCGGGTCCCACTCCAGATCCTGTGGAGCAGAAACCTGCACGGTGGGCACGTGATTTAAGTTTTAACAAGCCCTCTTAGGGATTCTGGTAAAGCTCAAGTTTGAGAACCTCTGGTCCATATAACTTCAATTGATCTTTTTTGTTTGTTTGTTTGTCTTGTTTTAATGGACAAATAATTGTCCATTATTTATAAGGTGCGGTGTAATGTGCTGATACACATATGCAATTTTTTAACTTTTATTGAGGAGTTGTGTTGTACAATCACAAATGCACAGGTAGTAACAATATGATATGCCCCGATCCTCATCCAGAATCACCACCACATCGCCCATACCCCAGTCTCTTGACTCTTCTATGTTCCCCCATAACAGATCTCTCTCTCTCTATATATATATATATATATGTATGATTATTATGCATTTGCAAGCATTAAATGATTGCACAAGTATGCATTTTGTAAAGATCAAATCAAGGTAATTAGTCTTCATTACCTCAAACACTTTCTTTGTGGTGAGAATATTCAAAATTCTCTTTTTGTACCAGTATCAAAATAGGAATAAAGATCAACAGAATAGAATAGAAGACTCTGAGACAAACCCACAAATCTTTAAACATCTGATCTTTGACAAAGGGAGTCAAAATGTCACATGGAGGAGAGACAGCCTATTCAACAAACGGTGCTGGACAAACTGGACAGCCACTTGCAGAAAACTGAAATTAGAACCTTATCTCTCACCTCCCACAAAAATCAAATCTAAATGGGTCAAGGAATTAGGAATTAAACCAGCTACCATACAACTGCTAGAAGAGATATTAGGACCAATACTCCAACATATGGGAGCTGACAATGACTTCCTCAACAAGACCCCTAGAGTGAAAGAATTACAGTCTAAAATCAATGCGTGGGATGCCATTGAACTAAAAAGTTTCTGTATAGCCAAGGAAATAGTCAAAACAGTCAAGAGACAACCTACAGAATGCGAGAGAATCATGACCTGTGATTCCTCCAACAGGGCACTAATATCCAAAATCTACAAAGAACTAAAAAACTTAATATCAAAAACACAAACAATCCAATCAATAAATGGCTGAATCAGCACATTACAGTGACACAATAAAATTTATGTTCATAGCAGCTCAATTTACAATAGCTAAACTGAAATTAACCCAGATGCCCCTCACTAGATGAATTGATCCAAAAGCTCTGGTGTAAATATACACTGGAGCTCTACTCAGCTATTAGAAACAACAATATTATGCCCTTTAAAGGTAAATGGCGGGCACACTGTTGGTGGAGCTGCAGGCTGGTACAGCCCCTCTGGAAAGCAATGTGGAGAATCCTCAAAACACTAGGGATGAGCCCACCATAGGATCCTGCTATTCCTCTCCTAGGTATTTTTCCAGGGGATTTAGAATCAGCACATCACAGTGCCACAGTGAAATCAATGTTCATAGCAGCTTAATTCACAATAGCTAAATTATGGAAACAACCCAGATGTACCTCACTGGATGAATGGATCCAAAAACTGTGGAACATATATACCATGGGGTTTTACTCAGCAATTAGAAACAATGATATTGCAGCCTTTGAAGGTAAATGGATGGCTATGGAAGAAATTATGCTGAGTGAAATAAGCATAACCCAGAGAACCAAGGGTCGAATGTCTTCACTCATCTGTGGAGGCTGGAGCTAGACCCTGGCCATTGAGAAAGGAGGTCAATTCTCATGTTGTAAATCTGGATAAGGTGTAATGTCATATTACCTAAGACATTCATAGAGATGTATTGGGAAGGAGGTGGGGAGGGATAAGGGTGGGTAATTGGGGGGTGCTCTTGGGGGTAAATCTAATTTCAGAATTTATATATATTATTTTGTTAGATGATTGTTTAATTTGTTCAACAAATAAATTTCTTCATTAAAAAAAAAAGGTAAATGACTGGCAATGGAAGAAATCATGCTGATAGAAATGAGCCAAACTCAGAGACTTAAGGGTGAAACGTTTCCCTCATTTGCGGAGGCTAGAGCAAAATCCAGGCCTGAGTGAAAGGCAGTGGAGCTGTTGTACTAGGCCTACCAAAGATGTAAACACTACACTTAATCTAGCGAAATTATAAATAATGTAGAGGAGGGAGGGGAGAAGGGAGAAGCAGAGGAGAGTGGAGAGGGAGGGCAGATAGGATCCACAGAGACAATCAACAATGTAATGTAGTCTTCACTCCCTCCGAGAAGCCAAATAATACTTACGCAATCGTTTAATTCTGGAAAATTCACAATCATGTGTGTGTGTGTGTGTGAGAGTGTGTGAGTGTGTGTGTGTATATACATATAAATGTGTGTGTGGACATTTATAACTGTATGGAGGAAATATAGAAGAATCAAAAGACTGGGGTGTATGGTCAGTGTGGGGGTAACTATGGTTTAGGATCAAATGCATATCATATTGTTACTTTATATGCATTTATGTTTGTACAACAACTCAACTCACTAGTAAAAAAAGAAAAGAAAGAAAGAAATCCTCTTTTCTAGGTATTTGGAAATATAAAATACTTTACTAACTAAAAGCATGCTGCCATGCAACACCCTGCCGGCACTGTAACTCTGCTCTCCTCGTGTGTCTCCTCTTCCCTGCCACCCCCACCCGCCAGCCTTTGGTAGCCACTGTTTTACTCTGCACTGCTATGCATTCTGTTTTGGTTTCGATTCCACACATGCGTGCAATCTTGCAATATTGCTTTCTCTGTGTGTGGCCTATTTCCCTTAGGATAATGAGCCCGGGTCCCATTTGTCCTGCTGCACTAGGCGATCACTAGCGGATCTCACCACTGTCCTTACCAATCCTGGTGAAAAACAGTTTAAAACTATGTTTGTAGGCCAGTTATTAAAGGATATGAAGTCCACCTATGTTTCCTTATGATCTGGACCCTACCTGCGTAGATTCTTCAAGCGTTGTGCTGGTCCCCTGTAACTGCCTTTCCTGAAATGACATTGGTCTTACTTGAGAGCTACTTAAGACTCAGCCATGGAATTCCTCATTGGCCCCGGGTGGGATATTGCTGAGGCAGGCCTCTGCTTTCCCGTGCTGACATCTGCGTGCTCTGACCCTGCTTGAAACGATACATTTTAAATGTATTTGCTTGCTTATTATTTGTCTCTTTTATTATAATGTTATGGTTTGGATTCTAGGTGTCCCCTGAAAACTCATATGTGAAACTACACAAGGAGGCTTAGAGGTGAACTGATAGGATTACCAGAGCCTTAACCCAAAGAGAGAATTAATTCTCTCAGAGGGATGAACTGGGCGGTAACTGAAGATGGGTAGGGAGCAGGAGGAGGTGGGTCATTGGGAGCAGGTCTTTGGGAGATATAATATTTGGAGAGCTGAGCTTAATCTCTCTCTCTGCTTCCTGACCACCATACCCTGAGCCACTCTCTTCCACCACACTCTTCCACCATGATGTCTGCCTCACCTCAATCCAGAATGAGACCTCTGGACCTTTGAAATTCTAAGTCCCCAAATAAAGTTTTCCTCCTCTAAAATTGCTCTTGTCAAATCTTTTAGTCACAGTGGTGAAAAAGCTGACTATAACATACAATGTGAGATCTCTAACACAAAAACTAGTCTTGCTCATTACTGTATTGCTAACACCTAAAATAGTGCCTACCACTAAAAACAACCAAACCGTCATTGGGCGAATGAACAGCACATCCGTTAGATCACGCTCTGGCCAGGTGTTTGTGAGATTCCTTCCAACTGCTCACAATATCACAATACTGCTGCTGACCATTTGACCCGAATGGTTTGGTCTTATGAACACTAGGCACTTTGTGACTGACCAGGTTCCTTCTTTGGGATTGGTGACTTGCAAACTTTATAGAGCACCAGAAGCAAGGATGGACATTTTTTAGGCTTTAGAATTCATTTAGTCAGTTCCTGAATCTGTTTTATGATCTCACGCCTGTTTTTAGCTGATGTCCGATGTCCGAGTTTTGTGATTTGAAATGTCATCTCTAGTGTTCTGATTCAAATCCCTGCCCCAGTGCTTACCTGCTATGTGACCTTGGGCAATGATCACATCAGTGTCCACTGGCTGAACTGTAAAATGAAGATCCTGAGAGGAGCTGCTTCCCTGGAAGTGCTGAGAAGCAGGCCAAGCCCTTGATGAGGGCTCAGTATTCCTCACCAGCCATGATGGTGGTGATTATTTTAAAAGAAGCCAAACGTAAACACAGAAACATAAAGAAAATATGCTGAGGTCTCACAGTGGCTCTCTCTAGAGGTGAGGGCTGGGGGAATCATTGTCCTCTTCTTTTACTTTCTGTTTTTAAAATCTTAAACAAAGAGTATGTTAAAAAGAAAGAAAGAAAGAAAAGGCCCTTGGAGTACTGGGCTTTCGTAGCTAAATTTAAAACATACCAGGAGAATTTACTCCAGTAAAATCCCTAAAGAGCAATACACAAATCTGTCAGAAAAAAAACCTCAGCCCTCTAGTTTATCCTGGGCCATGTGGAGGGGGCGTACAACCATGGGAGGGATGGAGAGAGGATCCAAGCGTGGGCCTGATGGAGGTGGGCAACTTCCCTGCAGAATCCCTAGTATCTGCGAGTGGACGTGAAGGAAGGCCGCCACCGTCTTGCATTTCTCTTATGTGTTTTCGATCATAATAAGCAGTGTTATTTTAGGATGTACTGCTGTTCCTAAACCAGAACCCACTGATTTGTTACACTCAGTCTAATTTTAAATTTAAAAAATAATGATAAGAAATAGTGAACACTGAAATATCACAGTTAATAAAACCCACTTGATGTGTAAGATTTTTCACTGGCAAGGAGCCTGGCCAGGTGGGTGCTGGATTGTCGTTTAGCTCTTCCACCTTTCACCCTCACCCTGAGCCGCTGCCTGGAGACTGCCCTCTCTAGACTGGATCCCTTACGTTCCTTTACTCTCTGCGTTTCTAACTGTTCTGGTTAGTGGGTATTCCTGGTGTTAGTCAGGTGTTGTTTGTTTTGCTGCTGTGACAAAAGACCTGACAAGAGCAATTTTAGAGGAGGAAAAGTTTCTTTGGGGTGGTTCCATACCTCAGGGCTTGGGGTGAGGCAGAACATCATGGCAGAAGAGCGTGGTGGAGGGGAAGTGGCTCAGGACATTGCAATAAGGGAGCAAAGAGAGAGACTCCATACCAGATACAACATTTATATCCCAAAGGCGAGCCCCCAGGGACCCACCGTCCCCTCCCTGTCTTCAGTTACCATCCAGGTAATCCCTATCAGAATATTAACTTACTGATTGGGTTAAGGATCTCCTAACCCAATCATTTCACCTCTAAGCCTTCTTATATTGTCTCACACATGAGCTTCTGCAGGACACCTCACGTCTAAACCATAACACCTGGCAAGCGATTAGAAGGAAGGAAGAGAAAGACATGGGGACATTTGATCCAGGCCTCTTCTCTGTATGGTCTTCCACCAGCAGCCACAGCTCCCCTCAGGCAGCCCCTTCAGCAGCTCTGAGCTCCTTCTGTGATCTAGTAACTTCTCCAGGCCCAGGCTGGAATCATTTGCTTCCAGCCTCAGCGAGCCCCAGGATGTTCTACCAAAACTTGTTGGCTACCCTTAATCTTGCCTAGACCTTTATTGAATTCTCCACAGTGACCTTGTTTAAGGGATCATTTCTCTCCAACCAGGGGTTCTAGTAGGACTCTGACTATTACAGAAAGGAAATATACCAGAAAGATACAGCAAAGGAAAGCAACAGGACCCAAAATAGTTGTGAGCCTCCTAGCAGCCAAATCAAAAAGAGCAAAGCATATCAGGGATTAAGACTTTTTTTTCCCTCTTTACACAGAGCTCTGAGTAGAATCTTCCAGGTGTCTGTACACAAAAGACCATATCTTAGTATTCATGCATTCCACTGCTATGATGCATGAGTTCTCATATTAGAGCAAAGTGATCCGCATCGGGGGCTAATTGAGAAGGATTAAAAGTGAGAAAGACTCAGCGCCGTAAGGGAAAGCCACCCCCCGGAGCCCATGTGGAGTCATGCCAGTAGGGTAGCCAGATGCATAGGCCCTTATCTGTATTCTTCACTGCAGTATCCCTGCCCTCTTCTAAAATTGTGCCTGGCGTGGAGAAGATTCTTAATAAATCATTGCTGAATAAAACAATGACTATATTAAAATGTTTGCAGGGTCACCTTTCCGCCTCTTGTATGTTACAGCTTCTGACCACACTCTTCCCCCAAGGAGGAAGTGCAGTGCTGCAGAGCAGGGTTCCCTGTGTGACTCTCCATTAGAGGTATTTGAAGAGCTGAGCCAGCGCTGTCACCTGGGTGAGCTGCCACCTGAGTGAGCCCGATCATTCCACAGTTCAGCCAGGGCACTGGGATGTTTTCTAAGTATCCAGGTGATTCTGATGCGCAGCTCAGATTGAGAATGTGAGTGTGCATAATGTTCGGAGAGTCAAGAGCCTGGAGTCCAGGCCTCCGTTATCAGAGTCTGGTGGGTTAATCACAAGCTGAGCGTTCAACTCCTCTGAGCCTTTGTTTTCCCACGTCTGAAATGAAGATAACAGCACTTTCCCTGAACACTTCACAGGTCTGTCATATGGATTCAACACAAATGTCTGGAAAAATTCTTAGCAAACTCCAGAACACTCTACATAGATGTCACGACCGTCAACATGCACTTGAAACGGGTTAACGTGTTAACAATAAACAACTTGCTCAGAGTGTTGGATGTTTCTTCCTCTGTTTGGATTTTAAAGTCACCACAAAAAACTGTGTGATGCTGAAGATTTCTTTCCCCGTGTTCCTTTATTTTTTTTTTTAATTGTAGTACTGAGGACTGGAACCTCTGGCGTGCCTCATGCATACTAAACAAGTGCCCAGCCAGAAGCTATGCCCCCAGTTCCAAACGATATGCTTGAGATACTACTCGAAGCTCGTAGACCATCATCCCCCAAGTTGAACAACTTATTTAGCCCAAGACTGAGTGCTCAAAGCACCCAGGAAAAGGCCTTTTCTTCAAACTTGATTAGCTTACTAAGAAAGCACTGTGCGTATGTAACAACAAATCCTATCATTATGTACAACTATAATGCACCAATAAAAAATGTGCGGGAAAAGCCATGCTCAAGGGTGGGTTTGCATGCTTGAGTGCTTGCATGCACATTTAAGTTCAGGTTTTATCCTGTTGGAAAGTCTGTGGCCCCAGGTGGCCGGCAGGTGTGTGCCTTAGTGGTGATCATTACCTGTGATCCTCAGGCTCAGAGTCCTCCTGCCCCCTGGTCTGCTCGCCCCCTTGAGTTCTTCATCCAGCCACATAATGTGTGTGGCTCATAGAAAATTACATTCTTTTCCTTTCCAAAAAACCCCAACTGATATTTATAAGAATTCAGTCCAAAAATGTTAGAATTCCATGTTCTGCAAGTATAGTTCTCTTTAAATTCAATGGACTGTTTGGAAACCGTCTTTGGACTATCCCCAATAGTACAATTCAAATGACACATGCTTTCTAAAATAACAAATTGTCTTTTATTCAACTTGAAAAATCTTTTTCCCTTCAAAAGTCTTTCATGTTTAGAGCTCATTTAATTTGTATATAATTTGCCCAGATGTTGGACAAGGAGAGAGACCCCTATGGGGCTTTTTCAACCTAAACTAGTCTGTAAGTTCCCTAAATCATTGCAAATCAGGTTGGCTCATTACACAGCCATTTCCTAGAGCAAAAGGAAAGAAAAACCCTCCAAGTCTTGTCAATCAAGTCAAACGCCTTAGGAAAGTTACTTCCTGTGCATGTCCTGACTTTAATTGGACAGACACCCTCTGGCATCACTTGAAGCTCACCCTCTGCCCTGCTGTAGAGATCCTGCTGAATCAGGATGGTGGAAACTTCTAAGGACCTGTGGCAGTGTGAGGGTGCAGAAGGGGAGAGGGTGTCGAAAGGTCACTTTGCCCCAAGAATTCGACTAAGACACTGCTTGTGTAGATAAAAAACAAGAGCATCCTTGCAACTTCAAAGATAGAAGTAAATGTGTTTAGAAAATGGGGAACTCAGAAAGCAAGACAAGGTTGGAAATTCAGAAAAGTATTGATGCATTTCTAAAAAGATAGGTTGGAATACTTTTATTTCTTGGTGATATTTGTCTCATAAGTTTCAGTGATTTTGCATCACTTGAGAGCCTAGTAATTAGATGATAAATTAATAATGTCATGCAAAAATATATTTAGAGACTTATTTTAAATTGAAGTAAAAGATATTTATGCCTAAAATATTTTTAAAACATTGAACTTTTCTAATATGTATATTTGGATATAATTCAAGCAATATAAAAAATTCACCTTTCAAAGTATATGATTCAAACCCATTGGCAATTCGGGAAATACCTATTGGCAGTCACTCTCCCATGTCCCCACACTCTAAGCCCACCTAATTACTAATCAACTTTCCATTTCTAGGATTTGCCTATTTTGGACATTTAATATAAAGGAAGTCACCCGACTTGTGGCCTTTTTATTCTGGCTTCTTTCATTGAGCGTGTTTCCAAGTGTTGTTTATGTTGAAGCACAGATTAGAACTTCATTCTTTTTTATTACCAAATAATATTCCATTGTCTATATATACCATGTTATTTATCTATTCATCAGTTTATGGGTATTTGGGTTGCTTATACTTTTTGCCTGTTATGAATAGTAATACGCAGGTCTTGTGCAAATAAATCTTTCCATTTCTTTCTCTCTTTTCTTTTTTAAGAGAGAGGGACAGTGAGAGAGAGAGAAGGAGAGAATCAATTTTATTTAGTTTTCCACATGGTGTTCATTGCTCTGACACTTCATTGTGTACATGGTGCTAGGGTTTGAATCTGCGTCCTCACACAGGCCGTGCAAGTGCTGTAACCACTGAGCCACCACTCCAGCCCCCCTTCTATTTTTTATTTTTAGAAAGGATCTCACTAATTCACTGAGGCCCTCACTAAATTTCTGAGGCTGGCTTTGAACTTGTAATCCTCCTTCCTCAGCCTCCCAAGTAGCTGGGATTGTAAGTGTGCACCACTGCACTCAGCTAATTTTTATTTCTCTTGATTCTATACCTAGAAGTAGAATTGCTGTGTCATAAGGTAGCTCTGTGTTTAACATTTCAAGTCTCTGCCATGCTTTTTTTTTTAAAGTGGCTACACTATTTTCCAATTGCACTAGCATTGTATGAGGATTCCAGTTTCTTCATATGCTCACCATCACTTGCTATTGTCTGTAACTTTTTTTAAATTTTAGCCATCCTAGTAGGTGAGGAAGTAGTTTTCAAGGTGAGTTTCATTTATATATCCTGAATGGCTGATGATAATTAGCATTTTCATGTGCTTGTTAGTCATTTGTATATATCTTTGGAGAAAGATCCATTCAAGTCCTTATTCCATTTTAAATTGATTTTGTGGATGATGTTATTCTTACTGAGATGACAAATCCACGCCAGATCAAGCTTTGCCCATGTTTTCTCCTGTTCCGTAAGTCACCTTTTCACTTTCTGGAAGCCCAAAAGCTCTTTTCATTTTGGTAAAGTCTAGTTTATGTATTTATTTCTTTTGCTGCTTGTGTTTTGGATTCACCCTAAGAACCCATAGGCTAATTCTAGACCATGAATGTTTATTCCTATGATTTCTTCTGAGGGTTTAATGGTTTTGGTCTTGACCCATTGTGCATTCGTCTTTGCCTGTTGTGAGGTAAGGCTCCAACTTGATTCGTTTGTGTGTGGATACCCGTTTCTTCCATCCATTCTGAAATCTCTTCCATTGCTTGACACACTCAATGAATTCCTTTAATGACAAAGGACTTCTAGCTATAATTTTGCTATTTGTTTTCCACGTCTTCTTTGTTCCTCTATTCTTCCATTCCTGCCTTCTTTGTGGTTATATGAGTGTTTCAACCGTGCCATTTTATTTCCCTTATTTATTTTACTAGATATTTTTTAGCTTTTTTATTGGTTATGGAGGAGACTAAAATGAACATCCTAAAATAACCAACTTCATATTTACAGAAGGTTAATATTGCATTATTTTTGTAACTGGTACATAGAAACTTGGCTCTAATATAGCTCTATTTCCCCCCTCCTCCCTTGTAATATTATTTTCGTATAATTTATATCTCTATACATTTTAAGCCCATCAATGTAGTTTAATAGTTATTGCTTTATGAATTCTCTTTTAAAGGAGATATTAGAAAAGAATTTAAACAACACATTTATATTGTCTTTTCTACTCTATTTATACTGTCCCTTATATCTACCTGTCTATACTTACAGTCATTGATTTTACTGCTGCTTTTTGTATGCTCATTGTAAAATGTACATCTTTTCTGTCAAACTTAAAAGACTGTGATGTGTAACCCACTACCTCCATTTTAGATCCCCTGCCCCCTTGGAAGATAGTAACTCCCTCACCTGTGTACACCCACCTTTTTCCAAGGACCCTTTCCTGTACCCAGCCATCCTCTTCCGGTGAACTCTGAATCAGTGGACAGCAAAGCCCACCCCCATTCTCTCCCAGTCACTGCCTACTTCCTCTTGCACCTGCCTCCACCTAATCACAGTCAATCACGCAGACTGTGCATCTGAGCTCCTCCAATTAGGGCGAAGGGCAGCATTGCGTCAGGTCGGCCTTAAAAACCCCTCACTTCCTTGCTGGGGGTGCATTCTTTCACCCTTGGGCCAAGTAAAATTTCTGCCTTGCTCACCCACACTTGACCATGTGTTTGGTTTCATTTATAACAATCATGTGGCATAGAGAAACTAACATCACCTCACCCTGAAAAGTTCACTTTAGTAGTTCCTGTAGGGAAGATCTGACCATAATGAGTTCTCTTGATATTTGCTTATTTGAGAATGTCTTGACTTCTCCTTTAAAAAATGGGACTTTGTTTTTTTAGAACACTCACATTCACAAAAAATTTAAGAAGATAATCCAGAGCTCCATGTGCACCCCCCGACATCGCTGCTCCTCTTAACCCCATCTTACGCTAGCATGGTGCATCTGCGACAGTTAATGAACTGGTATTGATGCATTGCTAACTCAAGTACACAGTTCATTCAGATTTCCGTACATTTTTACCTCCTGTTCTTTGCTTGTTCTGGGATCCCATCCAGGGCACCACAATATATTTAGCTGTCATGAATCTTTAGGATCCTCTTGGCTGACTTTGGCTCAGCTCTCCTTGGCTCAGACTTTCCTCGGTTTTGATCACCTTGCAGTTTTTTAAAGTACTGGAGAGATATTCTGTATTTTCCTCCTATTGGTCTGATGTTTCTCTCTTGGATAGACTGGGGTGATGGGTTTGGAAAGGAAGACCGCAGCAGTAAAGTGCCGCTTTCAGCACATCCGATCAAGGGCAGGTAGGATCAGGATGGCTAACCACTGCTGGTTTTGGCCGTGGTCACCCAGCCAATTCAGTATTTTTCAGGTTTTCCCACTATAAAATTACTTCCCCCCCTTTCCATTCTATACATTTTTTTTAAAGAGAGAGGGACAGTGATAAGGAGAGAGAGAGAAAGAGAGACTCAATTTTATTTAGATTTTCATGTGGCTTTAGTTGCTCAGACACTTCCTTGTGTATGTCTTGCTGGGGTTTGAACCTATATCCTCATGAATGCCAGGCAAGCGCCGAAACTGCTGAGCCGCTCCTCCAGCCCCCATTCTATACATTTTGGAAGGAAGTCCTATGTGCAAGATTTCTGCTCGCCCTCCTGAGGGCAAAGTAACCATATAAATTACTTAGAATTCTTTAAGGGAAATTGGTCTCTTCTTGTTTGTTTATTTATCAATTATTTCCTTCTATCAGCATAGAGTTGTGGATATTAATTTTGTATTTTGGGTTACAATCAGTCATACTTCATTTTGCACCTCATATTACATCTGCTTGGATTCACGTTCTTTCCATCATCTCCTGGCCCCTTTGACATACCCCACCAAAGTAAGCTTGGCTTTGGGGGTTTTGTGACTCTTTGTTAGCATTTCCTTACTTCCTATCACTACAAGATACTCTTTGTATCTTTCCTCTCCTGTCCTGAACTCAGCCATTTCTCCAAGGAACCCCAGCTTCTTTTCTGGAGAACAGGGTTAGAAACCTAGCTATCTACCTAGATACAGGGTTTGCTCATTGCTCCTGCGGTGGCATCACTGCTTTAGCCTCTCAGGACTGCAAGGGAATGCAGGATGTCCTCTAATTCTTGTAGTCACATATAATTATGTTAAGTTATGATGAATTCATACTGATGCTCAGTACTGCTTGAATCATTCTGGCTTTCTCACCTTGCTTATAAATAAGTTCCTGACCCCCACCATCCACCACTTAGTTGTTCAATTCCTGTACCTTCCTGGAACAGAATTTTATCCATTAGAATACAATGCTCAGGTGCAATTCTGATTGTCTTTAGTCTTACAAACTCCATTAATATATTTTTTTTAATCTAGAGAGAGAGAGAGTGAGAGAGAGAAAGAATCCATTTTATTTATTTTTTCATTTGGCCTTTGTTTCTCCAACACTTGGTTCTGTATGTGGTGCTGGGGTTTGAACCCAAGTGCTTGCACTTGCCACAGAAGAGCTCCAACCACTGAGCCACTGCTCCAGCCCATTATAAACGCCATTAACATTTTTTTATTAGAAGAATATAAAAATACACATGAGGGGGAAACATTATCAAAACATTAGCAATCAATGGATATAAACTTTGTTATCAAGGGGAAGAACCAGATCATGGATAACCACCTTGGAATTTACCTATTGCAGTTTCCCCCAGAAGAACTCATGCGTTAAATGGGTTGTTTGTTGAAGAATGACATCGGCTTCTGGGATGGTTCCCCCATCTTCCTAATCTCCAGACTCCTATGAGTTCTTCATAAACCCTCTCCCCTCCCCCTCCCTACACCTCCAAGTATCCTATAGAGCCATCCCCCTAATGCTCTGAAAGTCAATCAATTTGCAGTTTTGTTAGGTTAGCCATCTGCCATACTGCTTCCCCATATATGCTTGCATCAACAGATGAGAGAAACCATTCGGCTCTTGAGTCTCTGAGATTGGGAGACTTCACTAAGCATAATTCTATCCATCTCCATCCATTTGATTTCAAAAGACATAATATCGTCCTCTCTAATGGCTGAGTAGTATTCTATAGTATATATGAACCAAAGCTTTTGTTTCCACTCGTCAAGTGAGGGGCATCTGGGTTGGTTCCATAATCTAGCTATAGTAAATTGAGCTGCTAAAAACATTGATGTAGCCACATCGCTATAATATGCTGATTCTAAGACTTTTGGGAAAATTCCCAGGAGTGGGATAGCTGGGTCATAAGGTGGTTCCATCCTTAATTTTCTGAGGATTCTCCACACTGCTTCCCATAGTGGCTGAACCAGTTTTCAGTCCCACCAGCAGTGTAACAATGTTCCTCTTTTCCCACAGCCCCTCCAGCATCTGTCGTTGTTTATATTTTTCATTTTTGCCACTCAAACAGGAGTGAGGTGGTATCTCAGTGAAGTTTTGATTTGCATTTCCCTTATAACTAATGATGTAGAGCATTTTCTCATATATTTGTGGGCTTTCTGGACTTCCACTGGAGAGAACTTCCTTTTGAGTTCTTTAGCCCATTTATCGATTGGATTATTTGTAATTTTGGAGTTTAGTTTCTTTAGTTCCCGGTAAATTCTGGATATTAGCCCTCTGTCCGAGGTGTAGCAGGCAAAAATTTTCTCCCATTCTTTAGGTTCTCTGTTGATGCTCTTGACTAGATCTTTAGCTGTGCAGAAGCTTTTTAGTTTAATTGCATCCCATTCATTTAATTTTGATTTTACAGCATGCACCATAGGAGTTCTGTTAAGGAAGAATCTGCCGACTCGTATAAGGTGTAGTGTTGACCCAACTTCTTTTTCTAGTAAATTTAAAGTCCTAGGCCTAATATCCAGGTCTTTGATCCATTTTGATTTAATTTTTGTGCAGGGTGAAAGATAAGGATCCAGCTTCAGTTGTCTACAAATGGCAGTCCAGTTTGTCCAACACCATTTGTTGAACAGGCTATCCTTCTTCCACACTATAGTTTTGCTCCCTTTATCAAAGATCAAATAGTTAAGGATAGGAGGGTTTCCTGATGGATATACGGCAGAATTCTACCAAGCCTTCACGGAAGAACTAACACCGATCCTCTTCAAGCTCTTCCAGGAAACTGATAGAGAGAGAACACTCCCAAAAACTTTCTATGAAGCAAACATTACACTGATTCCAAAGCCCAACAAAGACACATCAAAGAAAGAAAACTACAGACCAATTTCCCTGATGAACATTGATGCAAAAATCCTTAATAAAATCTTAGCTAATCGGATACAAAAGCACATTAGAAAGATAATCCATTATAATCAAGCGGCCTTCATTCCAGGGAAACAAGGCTGGTTCAATATACGCAAATCAATAAATGTAATTCACTACATAAACAGAATTAAAAATAAAAACCATATAATCATCTCAATTGATGCAGAGAAGGCATTTGATAAAATTCAACACCACTTTATGCTCAAAACTTTGGAAAAGATAGGGATCAAGGGAAGATCCTTTAACTATGTCAGAACCATCTATGACAGACCCATAGCCAACATTATCCTCAAGGGAGAAAAACTGAAAGCATTTCCACTGAATTCAGGTACGAGACAAGGCTGTCCGCTATCCCCACTCTTGTTCAACATAGTCCTTGAAACCCTTGCCAGAGCCATCAGGCAAGACAAGGAAATCAAATGTATTCGTATAGGAAAAGAGGAAGTCAAGTTATCTCTATTTGCAGACGACATGATTTTATACCTAGAAGACCCAATAACATCAGCCAGAAAACTTCTAGAACTCATAGGTGATTTTAGCAAAGTAGCTGGCTACAAGATCAACTCCAGCAAATCACTAGCATTTCTTTACACCAACAACAAATCTGCAGAAGAAGAAATCAGAAAATCTCTCCCATTCACCATCACTTCCAAAAGAATGAAATACTTGGGCATTAACCTTACAAAGGATATTAAAGATCTATTCAAAGAAAATTATCAAACACTAAAAAAAGAAATTACAGAAGACCTGAGAAGATGGAAAAACATTCCATGCTCATGGTTAGGTAGAATCAATATAATAAAGATGGCCATTCTACCCAAAGCCCTTTACAGATTTAATGCAATCCCCAACAAGACGCCATTAACATTTAAAGTCACGTAGTTACCTACTCCACCTTCCCTGATGTTCCATGCATTTGTAATACAGTTAGGTCCGCTTATCAAAATAAACTTTTCTTCCTTGGATTCTATGATTTCCTACATTACTTTTTAATTTACATACATTAGGGTACTTTCTTTGTACTATAAAACCTTATGGTTTCTGACAAATGCATCATGCACCCACCAGTATAGTACCATGAAGAATAGTTTCACTGATCCAGAAATCCCCTGGATTTCTTCAATTCATCCCTTCTCTTCCTCCTAGATTCCTGGCAACCACTGATCTAGCCACTGTCTATATATTTACTTTCCAGAATATCCTATAGTTGGAATCCTACCATACATAGCCTTGTAAAGACTGAGTGTTTGCATTTAAAGTTCATCCTTCTATTTTTGTGGCTTCTAATTCATTTCTTTTTACCACTAAATAATATTCCATTGTACGGCTGTACCAGTTTGTTTATCCTTTTACGAATTGGAGGACATCTTGGATCCAGTTTCTGGTGATTAGAGCTGCTATAACATTCTCACACAGTTCTTTTGTGTGCACAAATATCTTTGGTTTTTGTTTTGTTGGTTTTTAATTTTGTTTTTGTTATTGATACTAGGAAGTGAACCCAGCAGCATTTAACCACTGAACAACATCCATAGCCCTTTTTATTTTTTATTTTGAGACAGGGTCTCACCAACTTATTCAGAAGGTCCATGCTAAGTTGCTGAGTCTGGCTTTAAACTTGTAATCCTCCTGCCTCAGCCTCCCAAGCTGCTGGGATTACAGGTGTGCACCACTACACCTGACTGAGGGATTGTGGAATTCTTGATTGCATTCTTTCTTCTTTCAGAATCTTGAAGATGAGTTCTGACTGCCGTCATTTTTGATGAAACGTTAGCTGTTAATCTTATAGGAAATTTTATATGTGATGGGTCAGTTTTCTCTTGCTGCCTACCAGGACCCTCTCCCCTTATCTTTGGCTCCAGTATTTGACTATGATATGTTTAGATATAAATTTATGAATTTTCCTACATAGAATTCATTGAGTTTCTTGAATGTGTAAATGAATATTTTTCAACAAAATTAGGAAGTTTTGGTCTTGATTTATTCAAATCTTCTTTCTTCCCTTTCCTCTCTTTCTCTTTTTCTAGAATTCCCCAAATGAGTATGTTGATAACCTTAATGGTACTCTGAGGCTCTTACATTTTCTTTCATTCCTTTTCTCATCTGCTCTTCATGCTAGATTATCTCAGCTAATTCATCTTCCCGTTTACTGATTTTCCTTTTTTTGCCAATTTAAATCTGCTATTGAACTTCCCCAGTGAATTTTTTATTTTTCATTTTAATTATTGGATTTTTCAACTCCAGACTTTCTATTTGGTTGTTTTTAATATTTTCTTTCATTACCAGTATGTTCTATTGGGTGATACATTGCATTTTTACCTTCTTTTAACTTTTTAAACATTGTTTCCTATGGTTCTTGGCACATATTTATATCAGCTGATTTAAAGTCTTTTTCTAGGAACATTTGCATTTCTTTTTTTTTTTTCTGGAGGGTTTATTTTTTCCTTTAATTTCCATTATATTTTCTAGCCGGCTATGATGATAAGCTTTATTTTATTTTTTATTATTATTATTATTTTTTTGAACAACCTTACAAGATTTTAACAAAATAATATAAAATGTGTATAAAATGTGTAAATATTCTGGATATTGCAATTATCTCCAGGAGTGCCCCCCCAATTACCCTCCCTTATCCCTCCCTTCCCTTTCCCTTTATAACTCTAAAAAGAGGTATTAGATTGTAAAGCATTACATCTTATCTGGATTTAACTCATGTTACTAGACCAACTTTCTCATTGTCCAGGGTCTAGTCCCCACCTCCACCTATGAGTGGAGACAATCGACCCTTAGATCTCTGGGT
>PVKS010016627.1:0-43562 GCA_004027875.1 Aplodontia rufa
TGGTCATCTAATCATCTATATAGTCTAAATTAGATATGGGTAAGGCTCACAACATATTATCCTCATGCTTATATCACTGCTCCTGGCTCTACCACCTCCCTCTTGTAAGTATTTTTGTGATTACACAGGGTCCTCTGGATGATGCATGAAAGTCTTCTGACTTTTAAGATTCTTAATTTATTCCCAATTGCAAATTTCTTTTGCAATATAAAGTTACATTTTCATAGGTCTGGGAATTAGAGCATTGTCTTCTTTGTCGGGAGGGACATTATTTATCTTACCATATAAGCTCTGACCAAACATTCATGCCCACGAATTGGAAGGGCAAGAGATTCCAACACAGGTTTTCCCTGAATAATCCCATTTCTTTTCTTGATTTCTGTTGAGATGACCCAATGAGAGCACCCACACATCACATTGTCAACAAAGCCCTCTGTGGTGAATGAATAACCAGAACTTTCCATTATCATCGGCACTAACAAAAAGGCCTTGGTTCTACCACAATCTTGGTTTTTACCATACCCTTGATTTATCACTTTCCTGACAATTGTCTAATTTAGCATCTTTTTAAATCCGGATAGGCTGAGAATTCTCAATATCATCAAGTTCTGGTTACTGTATGTCCTATAGTTCCTCCTTCAATTTTATCTCTTTCTTGTCATATTTCACTGTAAGCAGCAAGAATAAACCAGGCCCCACCTTCAACACTTTGCTCAGAATTCTCCTCAGCTAAATATCCAAGTTTATTGATTACAAGTCTGTTTTCTTTAGAGTGGTACAATGTAGCTCAGGTAAGCTTTCTGTCATTACATAATAATAATCCTCTGAAATTCTCATTTCCTTCTGTACCCTCATCAGTGGAGTATTTTTAAACAACCAACCAGTGATTTATAATGACTTAGTTGTTCTCTAATATGGTATAGATTTCACAACTATCCTAGCTTCCTTCTGAGTCCTCACCAGCAGTCTTTAATATCCATATGTTTATCAAAAGGTTGTTTAACAGAATTGAGTTTTTTCCCTACCACATTTCCCCAAGTTATTCTAGGCTCTTATGCATTACCCATTTCCAAAACACTTCCACTTTTTAGTTGTTAAAAGAGCACCTCAATTCCAGGTACCAAAACATCTACCACACTACTTTACCTGCTTTATATGTTCAAAGCTGCAGTTCCTCTGAATTTAATTTGTTTCACTAGTTTCATATTTCACCAAAATACCATTTGCATTCTAAAAATTCACTTCCTGCTTCTATACCACACCTATGGTATGGTGGGGTTTTCCTAAACTCTTAACCTGGTAGACTCTGAGCTACAAAGGGGATGGATGTTGCCAATTCCTTAGACTCACTGCTGCCTGGCAGTATCTATGACCCCAAGGCAATCTCTTGTCACTTTACCTCTCAGCAGATTCATTTTTTGATGGGGAGCTTAGAAAGGGGAAATATGGATAGTTGGGATGTGCTGTGATTAAGGAGTATTTCTGATGGCTTTTCATTCCAGGAAGGGTATATTTAACAAAATTGAGACTTGAGAGTCCAGACACTAAGTGGCACAGGCTGAATGGATAAATATTAGTCTCCTTTTATTAATAATATTATTCAGAATAATATGGGGGACTTAGTCGTTAAAGTACAATATAAATGGGCACAACAGTAATATATTATTAAATTTCTTAACAGATTTTTGCCAAATATATAGTATAGGTGAGGCACTATGCTGGGGCTTGGGAATAGTATGGCAAAGAGAATGTGGTCCCTTGTTTTTAAAAGCCTATATTCCGTGGGGGATCATGATTTTTGTATAAAGACATACAATAACAGGACTTGAAAAGTGCTATGAGAACTGGGAGCCAGGAGCTTGTATCTATTATAGCGGCACTACTGATTCAGCCTGAGGAAGCGGACAGCTCAGCACTCTGTCTTTATCAGATTAGGCTGTGACTGTTAAGGAAACACCAAGTGTTCTAATGAACCACTCCATCAGGTCAGCAAAAATGGGCCAGCAGAGGGGGCTTATTTATTGTCTTACATTGCCATTAATGAATTGGGGGCAGAGAACCTGAAAAATACTGTTAATAAAAGATGGTAATCCAGGAAAAATAAAATATGATGAATAAATGAACTCAAATGACACAAAAATAACTGCTAAGCATACATGCAGGAGGTCCTAGACTTTACAAAAAAATAAAACTATGCTGAAGATAATGCATAATCTTCCCTCACTCGGTAAGGCTAGATGCCTTAGGGAGTTCAGGAGTTCTCAATGATGTCCCACCCACTCTGGAGGACATCCGGTTGTCATTGCAGGTTCTTCCAAGAGCCCTGGCCAAGACCTCATGGATCTGGTTCTAATTCTGCTTCTGCGATTGAGTTGCTATCCCACGCAAGTTACCTAGAAGTCACTGTGCCTCTGTTTCTTGTCTGCCACTCTCAGAGCAAGTGAGCACGAACTCTGCATGAACCATGAGGGTAACAAGTAGAAAGGACTCAGAACACTGCCCTTGCAGGGCTCTCATTCAAGTTAGAGTGACAGACAATGAAGTGAAGACCACTGTATGGAGTACTCCCTGAATAACATATACAAGGAGTAGAAATACTACCGGGAGCACATTTAATCCAATCACACCACAAACAGATAGATGGAAAGTACTTGAATTTCTATTTTCAAAACACCTTTCTGATGGATTTTTTGAAATGTCAGAACCCAGATTTTAACACATTTGGGATGTGTTTTCTTAGAACTCAATGTATCTGAACTTTGTCCCAGTCCCTACACACATACCCTTTCTTCCCAGGATTCCTCTGTCCTCTCATAAGCCATAACTCTTGGAGGTCTTCGAGAGTTTCTGGGCCTATTATAGATAGGAGAGACAGAAAGATCTTTTCCAAAGCTCTTTTCTTGCCCATGCAGCTTCCTTGTTTGCAAGTACACAAAGCTCTCCTGCTGGTCTGGTTTGGCAGCATCCAAAATTCTAGGCTGGATCCACACAATGCTGGTTATCTCCGGTGCCTCCACTATGGGCAAGATGACTGCAACATGAGTTTTGTGAAGACACAGGCCTCTGTAGTTGGACCTAGATGGACTCTAGACCCTTCTGGATGTGTGCAAAAGTGGATTGCTAGAGAAGCAGACCATGTATTCTGACCTTTGGGAATTCACCTTGATTCACATATGAATTGTTCAGTCTGACAGATAATCTACCATCTGCCCAGAAGTTAGTTCTCAGGAGTGTATTTAAGAATTCACTATCTTGGGGCTGGAGTGGTGGCTTAGGGGTTATGGCACTTGCCTGGCATGCTCAAGTACACAGGTTCAAACCCCAGTACCCATGTACACAATTAAGTGTCAGAGCAATGGAACCATGTGAAAAAACTCAATAAAAATAAATTTTCTCTGTATCTCTCACTGTCCTTATCTCTTAAAAAAAAGGAAGAATTCACCATCTTATTTATTTACATCCATATCCCTTGTTTCTTAAGGTGAGGTCCCAATTGGGGGACTGTCTTTTAGAATACAATACTTGGTAAACACATAGATGTTAGTGTAATGGATTTGATTCTAAAAGTCTTATATGTTCAATACAACTACTTATGTTTAGAGCTTTCCATGCAACTAGGAATGTCTATTGAGTTGTGCTTTTACTTTGCTTAGTCTCTCTGTACTACATAAGCAGTATTATGTATTACATTTTAAGTCAGAGAAGGGTTGACAATACAAAGTCTTTGGCACCAGACAGAATTTTCCATTGAATCACTGTAACCTTAGGCAAATTACCTAAAATGTGAAGTTGCAGTTTCTGAGCAATAAAAGGAGGAAAAGCATGCTTCTTCTCTCATTTCTGAGAGAATTAAATGAAATAATTCAATGGGCTCTTCAGGACTGTATCTAAAATATAGTGAATATGCTATCACTACTGGTGAAAAATAAAAAAATGTAAACAATTATTCTTCATGAAGATTTAAGTCCCCATAGAATAATGTTAGGGTTCAAAATTTTAATTTTACCAACATTTATATTTTGGGGGGCCTAATGTGGTAAAGTATGTGAAAACGAATAATCAGAATTGGAGTTATTGATATAGGTAGCATGCCATTGTCTCCCACCTGACCCACCTCTTCCCACCCAAAGTCAAAAGGTAGATTCACTGTGAAACTAATGTTACTTCAATTTTAGGGCCTCTTACTGAATTGGATCCTTCTAAAACTGTAAGAATTAAGACATGTATTCAGTTTAAGTTGTGCAACCTCTAATATCTCAGTATCTAGAATTGCCTCCACATGATCCCATGACATGTCTTCTTTTGGGGCTGTGCATGTTCAAGGAGCTCCATATCCCTCAGACAGCACATGCACTACATCCTTAAAAAAACATGGCTCAGATTCTCACTGACATTGAATGTGCTCCTGTTTTAGTATATTTATTGAGCCCTGGAGTGTCTCTTAGAAATGCCTTCATCAAGAAGGTCTTTAATAAAATATCTTATTAAGTGCTTAAGAATATATGCTTATTTGTTAAATTGTCTGCGTTCATGTGCTGGTTTGAATAATATCCACTTGATGATTCATCATCAGAAAAATAGTGTTAACTATAAGAACATAGAACTCTGTTTTATTAAAATAAAGCCAGCAAAAGGAAAACCAAAAGTTTAATGAAACGACTTTTAGAATAAAGGAAGAGATCAAATGCCTCCACATGATCACTTTAGAACAGAAATTACAGATGGGACAGATTAAAACAAGGCAAAAATAACTACTTAGTATAGAGCTTAGCTAATGAAAAAGTATACTCTTGTTAAAAAGAGTATGTATATAATTGTGTAGTCCTTAGACTCACTAAAGAATCGTATTGTGAATATGGACTACGTGGCTCAGGCTGTTTCCAGATTCAAGGCAATAAAACTATTTGGAAAAATGGCATCAATCCTATTCTGAACTGTTGAATTTATGCCCTGCTTTAATCTGCTTAATATGAGTTTTTTAAACTTTTTTAAAGAGAGGGAGGGAGAAAGAGAAAATCAGTTTTATTTAGTTTTTTATCTGGCCTTTGTTTCTCTGACACTTCATTGTGTACGTGGTGCTGGGGTTTGAACCCTGGTGCTTGTGGATGCCAGACAAATGCTTGAACCACTGAGCCACTGGTCCAGCCCCTTGACATGAGTTTTGCAAGAAGTAAAAGCAGGATATTAACAACCTTCAGATAAGTGCACTGGAGTCAAAGCGCAAGTCACTTTATGGTTAAAGAAGCAGGTAAAAATTCAAAGGGAAGTAGGGTATAATTTAATGCTTTCTTTTTCAAAATAGTCATCCATTGTATCTCATTTTTGAGTGTTGTATCTATCTGAAATAATGTATTTTGCATGGAATTTAGAAGATAAAAAGAAGCTATTTATTTGTCATACAATTTGCATTTGGATACCAATCACATTTTGTGTAATCTTGCCTTATCAGTGAAATGAGGAAGAGTTTTACTGTCTAATGAAGATTTATGGATTGGGCTACAAATTTAATTTAAATCTATTACACAAATATTTGTATGTACATATTCACACATTCCTAGGTGTACGTAGCCCCACACCCTGCCACACACTTTCCCTTTTTTATTCAGCATCCTCCTTGCACAAAATCATCATATTGATGAAGTAGGTTTAAATTAAATGCTTTCAATGTGAATTGCCATTTCATAAAGGAAAATAAGAGTTGGATCAAACCTTCAATAAAAGGGTACTTATAGGAAAATCTGTTACTTGCCAAACACTTTGAAAGTTTTCTTCTAATATTCCTCAAACACCTAGTAAATATTGTTTTCCCATTTTACAAATGAGTGAATTGAGACAGAAATGTAAGTAAATTGTCAATGCTCATAACTTTTAAGGAGCCTAGATCTGAATCTGGTCTCTTTATTCATAGAATGGGGTGACATTTCACAGACCCATGGGAAGAATGGGAAGCTCATGTTTCCTTAAACAATGCTGGTTCCAAGTGGGTTGAAAACTTCCTTGCTATGTGAACTCTGAAGCCTGAATACCTTGATTTGAATGTCTAGCTTCTCTTCTTCTTAGCAAAGTGGACTTTAAGTTATTCAGCATCTTTATATTTCAATTTGCTCATCTGTAAAATGCAGATAAATACAGTGCACACAGCATAGGACTGTTATAAAGAGCTAATGAGTTAAAGCTACATGAATTGCTATAACATCTTTTGAAGGAGTTCTGTAAACATCTAGTCCATAGCATTTAGCGTGGATCCTTCCACAGTCAGCTCTAGATGCTCAGACTTCTACATGAAAAGATGATTCAAAGAATAATTTGGATGCAAGGGTGGCTGGGGAGAGTGCTAGCAAGTCAACTCTAACCCCTTAGCTCTCACCAAAATAGTTATTGAGTTGAAACGGAGGCGTTCCAATCAATTTGATTTAATTGACCTAATCTTTAGTGAGAAGGGATGCATCTGCACTTCTGAAAAACACTCTTGAAACACATATGGGCCATAAAACTTCTTTTTGTGAAACCAAAGGTCTGAGGGCAGGGATAATCTGTAGGCATCCAAGGGTGGATACCTTGGTATCCTCCGGTCATGTCTGCAACAAACACTGTCCATCATTGATTTGATATTCCTCAACTGTGATTTTTTTTTTAAATAAATTTTACAATAAGTAGAGGGCAAATCTTTTGTGCTTATGAGACAGTGATGCAGAGTTTGACAGAACACTCACACTCAAAGGTGTCTACCATCTATGTGGATGAAAGAAACTACTTATTTCAATTGAACTGAGCATTAAAAACTAGTCTGTATTTTTGAAAGATCTTTTATCTTCAGATGGAATCTGTCCTGCTTTACTTTTAAATTGTTTAAACTTTATTAAATCAAGAAGTCAATTTCAATCCTTTAGAGATATGTTAGTATGAACATCTTAAACAATGAGTGATATCATAAAGCAGAAACATGATGATTGTTGGAAATTAAATTACAAATTCAAATATACTGGGAGATTTTTAAAATATTTATATTTTTATTCTGCTCAAACATGAGTGTAATATGAGTTTTTTCTTTTTCTTTTTCACTAAAAGAATATATCCATTGTGTTTTGAAGTCGGGTGATCCACAGGCCTTGAAGGATAGATGTAGTGGCTTTCACAGCACATGGAGAGGGCTGATCACCAGCACAGGTGCTGACACAATGGGCTTCACACTATTTCTCACCAGGCTGGTAGTGAAACGGGATTAAGGACTCAGTGCCTCAGACTCTCTTCCCAAACACACAATTACATCTTCTCTTGATTCTGGTTGTTCAAGTATTAAAATGAAATTCAAGCATAACAACCAGAGAATGTGAATTATAGCTTGGTAATAGTAAGGGTCCCTTGAGTAACTAACGAAAGTGCTTAATGTCCTTAAGAGGCTAGACGCAACAATTGATGCTTTTTTAGTTTGTGAATCAGGGTTCTGCCCATGTGACTTGGCAGGGAAAGATGTTTTGCATCATTTGTTCTGGATTTCACTTTAGTTATTAGCGTTTGGTTTTGTTATTAATTTGCTGTTTCTCTTCTTTATCTGATGAATTTTTAGCTTTGCACATGCTGCTGACCCTTCCTCTTCTCTTCCCCTCATAGAAATGTTCAAATATTTAAAACCCTAAAACTACTCTGCATCCTAGTTCATTCCAAATATTTGTTTTTCTGTAATGGCCAATTTTCTTGAACGACTAGACTAAACCTGCCTTGAAGCCTTTTTTCACTTCCACCTCCAAACCGAAAACATGCTTATCAAAGGTCTTTCCGATTGATTAAATTTAAAAAAATCTACTGATATTTACTTAATCTCATTCTACCCAGTTTCACTTACATATTTAACAAATAATTGTAAACTCCATGTCATATCTTTCACTAATCACTGATTGAAAATGAGATTGGTGAACAATTGATATGAATTTCTGCATTTATGGAGGTGATGAGTTAGGTTAGGGGGCAAGAAATATATGGGAGGGATCTATTTTAGATAAGATGGACATATCAGAGGGGGTCATATTTGAAACCAAATGGAAAGAATACGTAGGAATTTTTATTACTTTTTTCAAAATTTTTGAAACAGGGTCTCGCTAAGTTGCTTAGGGCCTTGCTAAGTTGCTTTGAACTTGTTATCCTCCTGCCTCAGCCTCCCAAGTTGCTGGGATTACAGGCATATGTCACCACACCTGGCAACTGGTGTTAAGATTTTTGAATTCTTTACATACTCTGGATATTAATCCCCTGTTGGAGAAGCAACTCTCAAAGATTTTCTGCTTTTATGCTGTTGTTTCTTCTGTTGTGCAGAGGTTCTTTTTTTTTTTTTTTAATTTGGTGTCATCTCACTTATTGATTTTGGTTTTATTTCTTTTGCCTTAAGAATCTTATTAAGGAAGATTATGGCTGGCCAATATGTTGGAGTGTTAATCCTATTTTCTTCTAACAGTTGCAGACAGTGCTTTTGGTCTAATTCCTAATTAATTGATCCACTTTGAGCTGATTTTTGTGCAGGGTGAGAGATGTACTCCATCCTTATACATATGGATATCCAGTTTCCCCAGTACCATTTGTAAAAAGGCTATCTTATCTCAAATGTATGTTTTAAGCACCTTTGTCAAGGGTCAGATGAGTGCACCTGTGTGGCTTTATTTCTGTGTCTTCGATCTTTTCCATTGGTATGCATGACTGTTTTTATGAAAATGCCCTGCTGTTTTTGTTACTATAGTCCTGTAGTATAATGTCATCATCTTTAATTCTTATCTTCTATCTGAGTATTTTCTTTTCAGGTGTGGTCAAGAATAAAAAGTAAAGCATAAATCCTTTATGGTAAATTTAGTGCCTCAAGGACATTATATTCAAAAGCCTCTGAAAATTCAAAGAATAAAATATTTTATGTTCAGTCAAAAAAATAAAACTATTAGTTAGACTTGAGACCTGCACTTGTTGAGCTATCAGTCAAATATCCATCACAGTCATTGTTGAAAGACTAGGGTTTCCATGCTAGCATTATGGTATAGTTATTGAGAGCCTAAATATTCAAGGCAGGGGTCCCCAGGACCTCAGTCCCCACTGCCCACTCATTAAATAAAAATATACATTTCTGCAGGGTCCCAGGTGATCTGAATGCACATTAAAATTTGAGAACCAGGTGGACTTGGAATCAGACTAGCTAGGGTTCCCACTAAGTATCATGTAGATGGTTTTGCAAATGTATTCCTTAGAATTTTTGGTACATATCCTTTCTCTTTTGTTCTCAAAAAGTATATTTACTGTGCTTTGAAGTCAGGGGATTTAAAAACCTTTAAAAATGCTTTTGATAGGTTTTTTAAAAAGAAAGAGACAGAATATGGGCAGTTGCTAATAACAGGTTTTTTTGAAAGAGTAAAAATTATGTGTATAAAGTTATTAGCAATACTATATAGTTGTCAGTATGTGCACAAAAATATCCAATACATTACAGTGAAACTTTCTTGTTTGTCAAGCCAACGGACCATTAACCGTCAACTGATGTATTTCCATAGAGTTGAGTAGTCTCAGCAGAGAATGTGTGCATTGCTTATTACTTCCACTGTTGAACAAGCTGCTGGAAGGTGCATACTATGACACATACAAATATTTTTCTTATTTCATTTTCCTGCTGATGGCTCTAGCTGTCTTTTCAGGAAAATCTTGTCCGGTATCTTCACATTGCTCTATTCACTGAACCTAGTAAAGCTAAACGATTAAGGGAGTCAGATTAAATTGAAATTCAAAGTTGCCTCTAATTGAACCATTTGTTCTGAATTTATACTGCTGAGAAGGAGACCAAGAAGTGCTTTCTTTGCACTTGTCCTTCACTAGCTGCCTTGAATCAGGAGTGCCAGCATGGCCACTTCTTATCAAATACAGGACACTGTACCAGGGAAAGGCTTCAAGGTCGTCTCCCATCTGTGTATTATACTATGTTGTATGTTACAGCCTGGGAGCATGCTGAATTAAAAAATAAACAATGTGACCATCATATTTAATTAATGATAATTTGTTGAGAATGAAGACAATGGAATGGATCTATGCAGCCACCCTCAACTCCTTCACAACCTATAAAGGAAGCAGTGAAAGAACTGCTGACCAGAGAGGTAAGTGACGAAGTAGATACTCTAAAACTCAGTATTGGACAGTTTGAGAGTTGGAGGGACTTGGAGTTTGGTTACAGAGCAGAAAATAAAGACAGAATTCCTTGACACCAAACCTTGACCAGAGTAGAGTCTTAGGGGGAGGGATAATAAGGAGAAACAGGGAAAGGAATAGCTCATAAGCTTACTTTTAACAACACCTGGAAAGAGAAACAAGCCAAGTTAAAATGAGACAGGAGTAGCAGAGACAGTGAAGGAAATCAAGCAGTTTAACCCAAATTGTGGACTGAAAGTTATGGTAGGCAGGGCAGCCATGAAGATTACATAGCTAGCCAGTGATCCCTGAACAAAAGAAATCAACACAGCGTTCCCTACCTTCAGATAGTAACAAATGAAACCAGAGGAAATGTCTCTGAAATGGATGGTCTCAGTAATCCTAGAGGAACAAGTAAAGAAATCTCTGCTAGCTTAAAGTTACTACAACATTCCCACCCCGAGTAAGGGCAATTAAGGGAAGTGTGGCAGAGCTCACCCAAGAGCTAACCACTCGGAGGGAGTGCTGACCCCAACCCAGTGCTCCACATAGTCTTTGCAGGAGCTCAGCAGACTAACCAACTGTCATCACACACCATCACAGTGATAGGTAAACCATGGTGCGTTGCACTAGCTAAAGAAGAGGCTTCTGGATCACAGACAGTCCTCAGAGAGCCTGCACCCATAGACCCCACAATTGCAGACTACCACCAAGCGCTTAAATAGCACCACCGGAAGAAGTTCCAGTACAGCTGTGATTCACAACTGCTTGCGGGAGGAGCTGTGAAGCAGGCAGGCCAACCAACTCTCTATCCCAGTCAAAACAATGGTACCCTGGGGATCTATACCACTCATAGCTGGGGTCTTCTGCATCATAAACCACCCCCAGAGAACCAGAAATCATAGGTCCCTTACTTGCAAACACCTACTGAGCTCTATGCCACTTTAAAGAAAGCCCTGTGGAGGAGACCAGGTACATAGTATCCTTCAGCAGTCAGTTTGACAGCCCTAATCCCTGAAGCCAGTGTACCTGCACACAGGAAAAATGGCCAACTTAGGCAGGATAGTACCCTGCAAGCATGCAAGCTTGGGTTACTGGGTGGATAAACAAAAACCAGCTGGCCAGAAGTACATAACAATCAAGGAAGTAGCTCCTGTGCCCCCGCACTTCTAGGAGGATTGATAGCTACAAGTCCCAGAGTTGCCAATTAACTCAATTCTAATTCAGATATACAGACCCATATAAGCCAATTCCTGAGGATAACTCCAAGCAGCCAGCAGAGAACTTTGTGTATACACAATGATATTTTATTCCACAAAGGGCTTGTAGAGGAGCAATCCACATATACTAGCTACTGCCCAGTGTGCCTAGACATAAGTCCATTGATATGTGAATCATGCACTCCTGAGAAGGCAACAGCCCACACCACCCCCACACACAGGGGACCATCGAACACCACATCAGTCTACAATACCTCTACTATGGACTGCCACGTCTCTCACACTCCAAGTTACACATGAAGCATCCCACACTAGATTTGATAGTGCTGGATACACATATGTTTCCTTCAGGAGGGCACACAACACTACATTTCCCTAACAGGGAATATCTGGACTGCTAAATCAAAGGCAATTAAGAACTGTCTCCTCTGACCCAACAGAAAGCTAGTAGGTATCTACACACACAAAAGTTGGAAGGGGCTTCCTAGATTTGTAGTAGAGCTCAGCTGGTAAGATCACTTCTCCAACCCCAGGGAGAAATAGAGATAAAGTTGAAAAGTGCTGGGCTTCTTCTAAAGGCCCCCAAATTCTGATGAATCCAAACCAGGAAGATTCAATAAGAAATTTCTCTACTTCAGCATGGATTATTATAAATAGCTCTAATATCAATTTGATCTTACAAATATTACTTTTTATTTTGAATCAATAGATGGTTCTCTATTATTTAATATTATGCCCTCAACACATTTGATTGTACTTCTTCTAATGGGAATATTCTCTTTATTTTCCTAGCTCTGGTTTACACTTGCTCCCATTAGTCCCTCTTTTCCCTTTTGCATTACCTGATCCTGCATCAATTCACTCCACCCACCCATCTTTTTCTGTTTACATTGGTTTGAATTATTCTTTTCTACTTTCTTTCCTTTGCCCAATTTTTCTTTCTTCCCCTTTTCAACCCCCTCTATTATGTAACAGTAATTTTACTATCTTTAATAATTAATTTTTCTATCTATTCTAGAACATTACCACAATTTCATAACTGAGTTAAAGAAACTATGGAGATCATCTCAAACAAGTTTTTTATCCTAAGGTTTATTAGTAGATGGTTTTGCTCTGAATTCATGTTAATTAATAGGGCTCAGTATCTTCTCTTAAAATGGTGCTGCTACTGGGAACAGCAGAGGATACATGTTGAATGGGAATATCAATACCTGGATATTCACTCAACTCTTGGCTCTTATGACTAAAAAGCTCACTATATAGTCCCTTGCACAAAAGTAGAAGTGATTAATCATCCCAATGGATCAGTAGACATACAAACAATATGAAAAATCAAGGGAACAAAACACCCCAAATAGTCCATAACATTTTAACAACTGATGCTATTCACTCCACCATGGAGGAAATGTCAGAGAAAGAATTTAGAAGGTACATAGTTAAAATGTTCACTGAGCTAAAAGAAGATACAAAGAACAAACTTAGATAATGCAAAAGTGAAAGATCGTTTCAAAAAAAGAGATAGAGATTCTCAAACAGAAATCCTGAAAAAGAAATATTGAATAAATCCATTTAAAGTTTCAGTTGCAAACATCACCAATAGATAGACCCAAAAACCCCACCAGAAGAATTCTAGAGCTCATAAACAAGTTCAACAAAGTAGCAGGATACAAGATCAACATACATGAATCAATAACTTTCCTATACTCCAATAGTAATTCTGCTGAGAAAGAAATCAGGAAAATTATTCCATTTTCAAAAAAATTTTTTTCAGGGCTGAGGACCGAACTCAGGGCCTTGTGAGTGCTAGGCAAGAGCTCTGCCAATGAGCTAAATACCCAACCCCTATTTTCAATCTTCTTAAAAAATACTAGAAATAAATCTAATCAAGGAGGTGAAAGACCTCTGCAATTTAAAGCTAGGACACTTAAGAAAGAAACTGAAGGAGACCTTAGAATATGGAAAGGCTTCCCATGTTCTTGGATAGGGAGTCAAAATACTGTCAAAATGGCTGTGTTACCAAAAGTGTTACACAGATTCAGTGCACTATCCATCAAAATACCAATGATATTCTTCACAGAACTAGAAACAGTCCTAAGATTCATTTGGAAGAATGAAAGTCCCACAAGAGCCAAAGCAGTTCTGAGAAAGAAGAATGATGATGGAAGCATCACAATCCTGGATCTCAAATTATTCTATAGAGCTATAGCAACAAAAGCAGCATGATACTGTCATCAAAACAGACTTGAAAACCAATAGAACAGAACAGAAGACACACAGACAAATCCACATGGATACAGTCATCTGACTCTTGACAAAAAGTACCAGGACAAACGGTGCTAGAAAGACTCAATATCCATATGGATAAAATATGAAACTAAATCTCTATTTTTCATCATGCACAAAAGTTAATTCAAGGTCGTTCAAAAACCTAAGAATTAGATAAGAAACCTTGCAAATTCTAGAAGGAAACATAGGCTCAACACTCCAAAGTACTGGCAGATAGTGACTTCCTGAACAAGACCCCTCAAACACAAGAAATAAAAACAAGAAGCAGTAAATGGCATGGAATCAAATTTAAAACTTCTGCAGAGAAAAGGAAACAATTAACATGAAGAGAGAGCTTTCAGAATGGAAGAAAATTTTTTTCCAGCTGCTCTTCCATCAGGGTATTAATAAACAACTCTCTCTCTCTGTCTGTCTGTCTCTCTCTCTCTATATATATATGTATATATACGTGTGTGTGTGTGTGTATAAAGAACTCAAAAACAACACTAAGAAACCCAAATAATAAATGGGCATAAGAATTAAACACTATTCAAAAGAAGAAATACAAATGGACAACAAAAATATGCAAAATGCTCAATATCCCTGGTAATTGGGGAAATGAAAATGAAAACTACATTAAAATTTCATCTCACTCCAGTTAAAATGGCAGTTACCAAGAATACATATAATAATAAATGCTGGTGTGGATTTTAGGGTAAAGGTACACTGATACATTGTTGGTGGGATTCTGAATTAGTAACACCATTCTGGAAAAAAATATGAAGATTCCTCAAAAGACTAGGAATAGAACTACCATATGATCCAGCCATCCCACTCTTTGGTATTTATTGAAAAGATCTAAAATCTGTGTACTATAATGATATAGGCACATCAATATTTATAGCATCAAATTCACAATAGCTGTGTTGTAGAACCAGTGCAGATGCACATCAACAAATTAATAGATAAAGAGAATGTGGTGTATATGCACAATGGAATTTCACTCTGCTGTAAAGAAGAATGAGTCTGTCATTTGCTGCTGAATGGATGGGACTGGAGAACATTATGTTAATTCAAATAAGCCAGACTCAGAAATCAGGGTTCAAATGTGTTCTTTCATATGCATAAGCTAGACCAAAATGTTTTAAAAGTGGGGGAATTCCAGAAAAATAAAAGAGAGATCAGTGGAGTACAGGAAGGGGATTTAGGGGGAGGAAGAAGGCATGCATCAAGGGAGGAAGGAAAGTGACCAAACTATGCCATGTAGATGTATATATATGTCACTGTGAATTTCACCTTTATGTATATTAATGAAGTACTAATTTAAAAAGCTATGAATAAATAGAAAGAATGCCAATAGATTAGAAGAAGGGCAACAGGAGAGAGGCAGAGAGAGATACTGGGGACCAAAGTGGAATAAATTATAGTCCATGTATGCATGATTATGTAAAAATGAACCCCAATGCTATGTAAAATTATGATGCACTAATAAAAATATAAAAAATTGTTTATTGAGAGCCTATTATTCTAGGAGTGTTGTTACATCTGTGGAAATAACTATGAATAATACTCTTTTATAAGTGAACAGTCTATACACTGAGTATGTGGATAAAAATGCTTTTCTCCCTAAAAGAAAACCCTGCAAAACAATGTAAGTTAGCTGAACAAAATTCATTCCAGCGCTGTCCTTATCCTCCAGTCTCCACAATGTTGCAGAAATAGGGGTGTTACAGAAACAATTGCGTAACAGTCACTCACCTGCTTTCCAAACTCAGACTGTTCATTGCTGCCATGGGACAGCGTCTAAGGACCTCACTTATTCTCATGCTTGCCTCAAAATGTGATTCTTTGCATCTGCTCCAAAACTTGATATATGTCCATTTCCCTGATTGCTATTCCCTTACCCCATATCTTTTCTTTTTGGTAAACTTCTTAGCACAACTCATGGTGAATTGACATTTTCTTAAAAAATCTTTAGTCTGTTCATAATTTTCTTTGGAAGATTTAGGCTCCTAGTGTTTTATGGCCCTATACTTTTTTGCATTATTCTACTCCTAGGATATTTTGTCCATTAAACTACAGTTATTTCTTTTCCAGATCCTCTCTCCTTATAAAATACAACATGCCTTAGTCAACTTTGTATCTCCAGCAACTAGTAAAACTGTTGGCAGGTAGCTGGTGCTTTATAAAAGTTTTTTGAAGGCTATGCAGGTATTAACTACTTAGGGTAGTTGCCTGATATAGACTTGCATTTATTGTAACATCCAAACCCAAAGTGTGTTGAATTTATAGTCAAGAAAGCCATACATTGACTTCAATCCAAGGAAATTTGAATATTTTTAGTAATTTCAGTAATCTTTATACATGGTAATTGATGGAATGTTGTTATTTAATGAAAAAAGTTCACTAATACACTTTTTATGTTTTTAGAGAATCAATTTTATTTTATTTATTCTTTCATCTGGTTTTTGTTTTTTGGATGCTTAGTTGTGTATGTGGTGCTGCGGTTCGAACCTGTGACCTCATACACACCAGGCAAGCACTCCATCCCCTGACCCACCACTCCTTTTACAGACTCTTTTACACATAGTCTTCTCTTATACATCATAGAAGTAAGAGATGGAATTATTTCTTGATTTTCTTCTAAAGCATGCCAGATTTCTGATAAACCAATGAGCTCCAAAAGTAACAGCGTTTTTTTATACACAATAATTTACATGGAAGAATATGAATTGCAAAGAGCACAGCATCATTTACCTTGGAACTAGAAATACAAATTTTATTTTTCAAGGTTAATTAATTAATTTGGGGGTGAGAAATCAACTAAAACATCCCTCGGGCATAAAATAAGTGCAATAGCACTTTGCATTTTTTTTAAAAAAGTGAATATAAAGTAATGAAACTTACTTCACTAAATGACTAATTCTGAATTTGTTCTGAAGACATATAAATGACAAGTCTTTTAAAAATGGTATTAATTTGACTATTAGGATACTTGCTTAGATTTATATTTTGTACCATATTTATTAAGTCCTTTAGCTCATTCATCCAAGAGAAATACTAAATGAGCACCTACTACGTGCTAGCCATGATCTAGTCACTGGTATTATAGCAGTGTACAAAGCAAAACTCATGAATTTGTGAAGCTGAGCATATCTGGTACTTGGAGACAATAATCATTTTTAGTTACTTATCCAAGACAGATAATTTCTGAGTTTCATTGTTTTTGTCTGTTCTGTCAGTTTAGGATAGGTGAGTACACTTAAAAACATAGAAATAGATTGGTTATAAATATGAGTAATTTTGGAAGACCTGGAAAACACATAGGCCATTTTCCCCTGTCTCTTTTTATTATACATTAGATTTACTGTATTAGGAAAGTTTTCAAGTACATTGAAGACCACCCAAACATTTTTAGACAAACATGCTCTATAAATATATTTTAAACACCCTATCCAATTTTTGCTAAACTTAAAATTACAATCATGACTTTTCTTTAATTTTATGTCCATGTTCTTAAACTGACTGTATATTATGTATGGTGATTTCTGTATGTGCCAACTGATTTTCCAATAGATAGGTTAAGCACAAGGGTTACAAGAAAGAGCTTAGGGCTGACTCCAAAGGTTGGTGTTAGTGATGTTTGGTTTGACAGCATGCTCCTTCCCCAAGGTAGTGCCTTGACTTTGTAAAACCAAAGGCACATTTAAGAAATATTAATCAAAGTGCTGTTTGTTAAAACACTCTGGGAGATGTGCTCAGTGTTAGTATAACATTATGTTGCTTACAACATTTAAGATATTGAATTAAGCATGTTGGAAAAAATATATGGATATATATTCTCCAGTTATGACCAGTTTTGAGCATCACTTTACATTTTCACTAGGTTAAGTATAGCATTGTCACACGTGGTGCTCCTTGAGATATCTGAACAGAAGGACCATGTTCCAAAATCAGTAGCAATCTGTTGCCTTAGGCTTTCAATTATACTGTTATAATACTTGAGAACTGGTATTTTCAGGCCATTTTTGATCACTATTTCTATTCCTTGAGGATGCTTTTATTAAAAAAGAATTAGTTAAGGAGGCTGGAGCGGTGGCTTGCGGTTACATATGGCACTTGCCTTGCATTCGCGAGGACTTGAGTTCAAACCCCAGCACCACGTACACAACAAAGTGTCGGAGGAATGAAAGTCACATGAAAAATTAAATAAAAATTGCTTCTCTCTCTCTCTCTCACTGTCCCTCTCTGTCTTAAAAATGAGTTAATAATAGCCATTTGTTGAATAATGCTTATTTTATGGAAGCTACATGTACAATGACATGTAATATAAAAATCTCGTGAGTAGTTTATTAACACTTCATATAGGGAAATTGAAGCACTAGGAGGCTGAACATTTCAAAGTTTGACAAGCACTAGAACTTCAATCTGAATGGAGTTTTTAGTGATTTCATTGCTCATTTTAATAATATACCACATTAAAAGGAGAGTGAAATGTAAAAGTTTCATATAATATTAGAAAGTTTGAATGTTGAACTTTAAATTTGAGCCTGAAATTAATTGATTTCACATAAGCTATAAACTTTAACTCCACAGTGGAACATTACAAACATTTTTCTAAGTCGTAGTTCCTTCTAGAAGGTTACTTTGGAAAAAGAAAAAAAAAAGATAAGGAGAAGTAAGATCCCCAATTTTTTTCTGGAAGAATAGGAGATTTGAAGTAGCCATTCTTCCTGTGAATAATCTCACAAGGCATATCCAGTGGCAAAATTTAAAGAGTTCACTTAACATTTATGTTACAAGGACTTTCCATTTTCATTAAAGCACAGAGATGAACATTGAGGAAATAAGTCCCTGGCAAATGAAATCAAAAGAATATTTTTGGAATGTGAAGCACATGCAGAACATTCTTTAAGACATCAAAAACATAAGCCAAATTAAAAATAAATTGAATGCCTACTTTAGAGGAATGAAAGCAGGTATGTTAGGCTGTGGGCAGACTTGCCACAGCATCACACTAAATATGGCTTAGGAAGAAATAAAAAATGAAGCACATAATAATGACACGGCAAATTATTAGTTTTCTGGTAACCATATTGACCTCAACATCCTGACCTACTGTCCAACGACACTGCTAGAAGATGCTATGCTAAAATATCCTACATGTCTGAGATCCTCTGGTCTCATGAATTCCTTCCTTAGTATGGACCAGTGAGGCTACCAAACTTTAGGTATATCTTTGTGAAGCAGGAAGGAACCATCTGAGAGATATGGTCACTCATGACAGCTTGTATCATTAAACTTTGTAGGTTGGATGTAAAATCAAGTTAAAGCGAAATCAGTTTAGTAAAATTTGTCATTTTCTCTGAGTCTTGAAGCTAGATTGGCTACTATAGTTTGACCTAGATCAACTCTGGTGGTACAGCCAGAGTTGTTAAAAGGAAATCAATTGGATTGGGAAAATGATAGATCTGAGCAATGGTTGGCATTTTTAGTCCGGTGTTAAGAACTGTCGTACATTCCTGTGCAAGATTTAGCGTTGGGTGAAGTAAGATAAGGTGGAACAACAAAGTTCTTACTACTTTTCAGAGGCATATAATCATTTTTTATCCATTTATTCATTCATCCATTATTTAAACACAATATTACGTATTTTAATGTACAAATCCTTGAGTTATGTTAGCTTTATAGGAAGGTAGCTATGACTTAATTTATATGTAAGGTAACACAGGCAGAGATTCAAATATGTAGCATAGACAGATATAGAAAGAGGAGTGATTTAATAGCTTAGAAGTAACAACTAGGAAAACATAAGATATTTGTAAAGCACTCCATTTCTAATATTTTGTACAGTGAGAGAAGGTTGGAGCTATAGGAAAGAAATGGATATAATGAAGTCCTACCTTTGAGGGAACCTCAATCATAATCCTAATAATTATAACAAAAGTAGTAGCTATTCATGAGCACAAATAATGTACCAGATACTATACTAAAAACTTTTCATAAATTTCTCATTATTGTCCTAAAAAGTCTATGAGAGAGGGACTATTATTTTTTTCTTATTACAGGTAAGGAATGTGAAAAAGATTAAATAACTATTCAAGACCAAAGATGTAGTAAGTGATGGAGTTAGAATTATCAGTCATCCATGTCCAGTGTCCAGGTTCTTGTCTTCTTTGCTCTACTGTATTTTGATTTATATATAATTGATATATATTTGATTTATATATAATTTTTGATTTATATATAATTGATATTCCCAATGTTAAAGAATAAAAATTAATTTGATCATTACATGCTTATTCATATAACAAATTATCACAGTGAACCCCATAAATATGTACAATTATTTGTTAGTAAAATATTTCTTGACAAAGAAAATAGTAAATGCCATAAATAAAGTAAAACTTATTTTAGGTAGTTGCAACAAAGAACCCGTTACAGAAAATGGTTGTTGAAATAAAAGTTCTAAATGATGAGCCAAGTGGCATATTAGACACACCTGAAGACTGACATACTAGACTAAAAAGTAAAACTGAGGAAAAGCTTAGAATTCAGTTCAAAAAATAAAAAAAACTAAAAAGTAAAGTTGAGGAAGAGCCTAGAATTCAGTTCAAAAAATAAAAAAGATAGAAATTATAAATACTATTAAGAAATGAGAATGGAAGATTCAGATTCTACAACAGGAGTAGTGGTAGACAGAAGGGAAAAATAAGCAGAGTTCAATATTTGAACATATAATATCTACAAATTTACCAAAACTAATAAAACACATGAATCTTAAATTGGAATAAAAGGCCCCCAGATGCCGATCAGTTAAAAAAAAAATGACCAATAAAAAGAAACCCACACCAAGGGGGTTGAAGCAAATGCAGAATTACTGACAGAGAAAATTCTAAATTATAGTAGAAAGAATAAAATTTTGGTTTTATTATCATTATTCTGCTTTTGAAAGACAGTGGAAGTAAATTCCCAAAATGCTGAGCAAAACTACCTTTGAAAGTAGAACCCTATAGTCCTTCTGACACAATAACCCACTGCTAACATTACAGCAAGATGTAAACAAAGTAAAGTGAAAAGGACGTTGGGAGTCAAGGATGCAAGGACCATACCAACAAAGATGAGTAGCACGTGGGTAAATACAAGCAACTCCTGATTCTTCGGAAACCCTGGTAATAATTATAAACCTACACGCTCAGCAATAATCTGTAACAAAATTCTTGACAATAATTATGGGGAGGAATATAGAAGGTGGTAAAAGCAGAAGATCTCATCCTGTTTGTGAAGGGGCAAGAGGTTTAGATTGACTTTGGATTCATCTACAAGATATTTAAATATAATATGCAAGCTTCATCTGTGTAAAGATGTGTGTGCGTGTGTGTGCGTGCATGTGTATCTATCATCTACCCATACACGTATGTCCATTCAGAAGCTAAATTGTGCATCTTTTGTTTCCTCAATCTTTCAAAATTTCTTATAAAAGAAAAATAAAAGAACAGATAAAATATAAAAATAAAAATAAATACATAACATACTGGTGATCTAGGTATCATTCTTGGGTCTGAGAGTCGATCGAATTTAGCACCTCAGGTACAAACTATCAATTACCAAAGCGTTTATTGTCTCTCTGCCTCCCTCAACTTTCTTAAACTCCTGTTCAGGTTAATTACAGTGTTACATTTCTGCAGGGGAGGGGATAACACTCCTAGTCTAGAAATTATATATGAAGATAAATTTATCAAAAGTTTTAACTACAACTTGTTCTTTATAATTATCTTTTGACCTTCAAACATCTAAGGAATACCTATTATCTAAACACTAGACATGTCTCATATCCAGGGAAGTTTAATCATTTCTGTTAGTTGATTGATTGGATTTTTGTTTTGTTTGGATGACCTGCTTTTTGTGTTTGACTTTTCATTGCTGTATTCCTGATGAGATTGAAAGTAAATGAGACTTTCAGCAAGCATAGAACCTGTACTTTGAATGTTGTCATCAAGTCTTTGAAAGAGTTGATCAAATTAATGAAACTGGCTTAATTCTAGTAGCTTGTTGGTAGGTTTTGGATAGGGATATCACAAGTTTAACTAGAAACTGTCCAAATTTAGTAGCTGTATCCATAAAGCATATGTTAACTCTCTGGGTACTGAAAAATACTGCCTCTATTTTTATCCAAGGTTTATGTATAATTGAAAGAGTTCAACAATAGCAAACAAGATACAGTGGCCTTAGGAGAATTTCCATGGTAAAATCTCATTTACAGATATTTAAAATAAGAGGAAACTAGAAAGCTCTATTTCCATACAGTTTCCAAAAATAAATAAATAAAACAAAAACAAAAACAAAAACAAAAACAAAAAAAAACTTGATTTTTCAGAGTATTACAATTTTGACCAATGTCATTAAATGCCTTTTTATGAACATGCTTAGCTCTGGATTGTCTAATTCAGAATTATGAATTAAAGGAATAAGCTGAAGAAACATTGCCATGCAAACATATGACTAGAATAATCTGCAATGATTGGTTTCAGACACATTTCATGAGATATCTGAAACATTTCTTCTGATGTCTCTTAATGAAAAGAACTTAGCCATGACTAATAAATCACACATGAGATTTTAACATTCCCTAATGAAAATACCAGTCAATAGTTTAGTAATCAAGTATTCTTTTGGATGGATACTAACTAAACTCCAGGCAATGATTCTTTTACTGTTAAGAATTTGGCTTTCAACGTAAAACCTGATATTGCTCTGGTAAAGTCCATGGGCTTTGCAGTTCAGCATCTGTGTATAAACTATCTAAGCTCTCTAAGGTCCAGTTTCCTCATCTGTTACAAGAGAAAGATAATAATGCTTCTTGGAACTGCTGCAGGTTTTAAATGAAATCACAATACTGCTTAGTACTTAATATCTTTGAAAACAATAGCTGCTATTTTTTCAATAACTGTTAATTTCAATCCAAATCTATACTGGACTTAGTAAGATACTTAGAAAGGAATCAGAAAGCTCAAATGATGAAAAATCACAGAAAAGCTAAATAGGTTTGACTGCAATTTTACAAATGCTAAGTTGATTCAAAATTAATTTAAAAAGCAGCCAAAAAGCTAAGTCTTTAGAGGTTTGCCTTCTCTAGAATGGGAAGACTAGGAGAAGTATTATGAAGCAAATTGTTACTTTGATTTTCATAAAGTATTAACTATAACTTTTGTCTTGTAATGTGAGCACATTGTGAAATTTTCATCTTTAACATTAGTGTTATTTTATCTGAAACAGTTTCCTCCATGCAAACAGCATTTTAATATGCTGCTTTAATGTTAATATGACTCAATATATTCAAGAATAAACATTTCTACTTATGTTCGTTGATGGAAAACCAGAATTTTTACAGTACAAGTCCACTTTGGAACAGATTTTGCTGGAATGTTTCCCTTCCACTTAGATGAGTGACATCTATGATTACAAAAATGTTTGAACATCCCCTAAACAGAGAGCCTCTCTCTTGGCATAAAAACTTTTAGGCAGAAATGAAATTGCAAATTTTTGTGCTATTATAATGTGCATCAATGCAAAGAACAGTTTCAAAATGTATGTTGGCCACTCTTTAGCAGCACTTTAAACAAAAAAAAAATAATAATAAAATAAAGTGACCTCTGGCCACCTTCTACCATGTGGGTAGGAGTAGAGTGTCTGTTTGGAATATCAGAGATGTGGGTACCCAGTCTATTCATGTTCCGCACAAAGGGGCAATTGAATACCAGAAGAGTGCTCCTATGCTTCCATGTGATAGGTGATGGGCAGCTCAGAAACACGAGAAATGAGGTTTCACTCTTTTTCCCATAATGGTAACTACTTCCTCTTCATTTTTTCAATTATGTTTAAAAATGTTCATAAGATCACTTGACACACTACCTTGTTTGTGCTGCTGCTCAACAGTTTCTATAGAGGTAAGTACTGAATGACTATATAAGTTGATAATTGATAAGCCATGCCTCTCTTTCCATTGGAGAATGGAAATAATAAGCCAGCTAATAATAATAGCAGTATTCATTTCCTGAATGTTCACTAATAAGCTATGTTCTACACTTAGTATTTTAGATGTATTTTCACCTTTAATTTTCAGAACTCTAAAATAGCTAATATTTGTAATTCCCACACTTCACAGGAGAAAGCTAGGGTTCAGAAATTTGAGGATATTAACCAAGGACGTCTTTTTTTCTGGCCAGTGGCAAAGGCCAGGGTCCAATGCTGTTATGTTTTAGTACTAACTCTGTACATATTGTAAGCAGAGACTTATACTGATTCCCAGCTCTTTGGAGCAGGTACTTGGCAATAAGTAGGGGCATGATCGCTTTAGAACCTCTGAACATTTAATTGGAATGTCCTTCAATTTGACCTGCTATACTTGTTGACTTGACCTGTTCCAGTTCCAGAATCATTCATACTGCCAGCTTTGTTATTCTGAAATACTTGTGATTTTATTCTTAAGGCTTGCTAGAGCAATGAGGAACTTTCCCTTTGTTTTTTACATTTGGAGTGGGAGGAAAATACAGGATATGTATTAGATACAGAATATGCCTTACTATGCTCCAGATACCCTTCAGTGGCTCTGGCCAGGAGAAGAAGACTGAAATTTCCTTGCATTTCCAACCTTGAACTTGAATCCATGATCTTGTTCTTATAGGAATTAAAAAGAAAAATAGCCCCAGCAGACTTGCAGCAACTCAGAGTCTAGGCTTGTTGGATCTCAATTTTTGATTTGCCTAACAGAGACAAAGAAAGGGAAGACTATGGGGAAATAGGGAACAGATTAGCGAGCCTTTGAGCATGTCTTCCCAAATATATCCTTGCAGCTTTAACAGGCTGAAAGTCAGGGAAGAAAGACAGAGGGTCATTCTAGAGGTGACCTTGTTTATTCCAGAGATTATCTGTTTAACTGGATATTGTCATCTACATTCTTAGAATCCACCATGTAGGCTATTTATTTTGCTATTACTTCACTTGTCTTTTCAAAGGCATTGAAAACACGTAAAACATTCATGTTCCAGAAAGTAAATGACTTAACAGTGTGAACAATCATTCCTGTGTTTATGAAGTAGTAATGATTTAAATTTCTCAACAGTAATGATGGAGATTAAAAGAAGATGAAAAGTGGAACTGGAACAAAGCAACTCATTATGCTACCTTCAACTATAAATGCTACGTTCAGCCACAGTTCCTCATTTTCTTAAGCTTCTCAGCAGAAACCAAATCTCTGGACATCTCTTTTCGTATGTTTATTTCTAGATAAAAGAGAAAAAGGAAGCTACTCTTTCTATTAATTTTTTTCATCATTCTCTAAAAATGACATTTGTCACTGCCCTTTTTATATGGGGAGAATAAAAATTACTCTTTATATTTTAGGCACACACAGTTTCTTTGGTGCAGAATTATACTGTGACACAAAAGATGAAGGTACATAATACTTGAAAATAATGAGCAATAACAGAGTTTCCTGTACCAGGATAATGACTTCATTCTTCTCTGGCCCCACTAATCCAATGATAAAAAAAGAAAAACCTCAAAGCATAGAAAAGAATGAAATTTTTCTTCATTGTCCGGTTGAACAAACCTGGAGAGATTTTAAGGGATAGGAGCAGATATCATCAAATGTAATTCAAGTGATTCTATAGAGGCCACGAGCAAGTCCTCCATTTCATCACGAAAGCAGCAGAAGCTCCCTAGGAAGTTGAACAACACATTAAAGAGATAGGCTCTTCATCCACGGAGTGGATCCTAAAAATAGGCACAGCTATCGTTTATTGGGTACTTCCTAGATGACAAGTGGTTTTCTATTCAATTTAAAACATTTTCTCATTTAACAGTGTAAGCAAGTATGCTCCATTGGCACCGTTATGATCCTATTGAAGAAACTGTGGTATGAACCGGTTAACATTTCCAAGGTCATATAGCTGACATATTATAGAGCAAGGTCATTATATTGAAAGAGTCTCTTGTCTCCACCAACCATGCTTTTAATCTGTATGAATCTTTTCCTTAGCTCTATAGCAACACAGAGTTATCATGTGCCTTATAATCCATTCAGTCAACCTCACATTTACGGCCAGAATTCCTTTTGCACCATTCAAGATAAATCCAAGCTCTTTACCTTATAGTGGTAAAGATATTGGAGAGGGAAAAAGTAAGAGAGAAAAAAAAGCAAATAAAAAAAATATATATCCACAGAGACACCACTCCAGCCTCAATATTTAACTTTTATAAATAACATAGTTGCTGTGCTTAAACTGTGATCCACAGATTGCTGCCAATCCAATAAGAAGTTTCTTGTCCTCCCTGTGGTTAAGCAGGCAAAATGAGGATGATACCCTGAGTCTGTTCAACAATTCAATTTGTTCCATTTCAAATCTGGTCTGAGATAATGTTCTTTCTACTTTTTGGTGTACAAAAGTAGAGGAGATACAGCTCATTCATGTGTGTACTTCCTTTGCTAAAAGAAGAAAAAGCATTATCTATAATATTATGTAAATGTTCTGTCTGTCTGAATATGCCTTACTCTCATGGGAAATCTTCTACCCATAAGCTCCAGTACAACACGAGGTATTAGACTAGATCATTTTCTTATAAATAATTTTATCTTCACGTAAGATTCCAATTTCACAAATGAGGTTAGTTTTTCCCTTAAGATGTAGCAAACTTGATTGCACAAAGTCAAATCATCAGGGTGATATGGTCAAGTGCAATACTAAACTTAAGAATGAATAAATAACCACTTGCCATCCATTTAGTATGTACTAACTGTCGTAAGCACTATGGGAGGGGGGCGAGGAACAACAGACTATTTTCAACAAAACCATACTAGCTTTGGGGAAGATATGACTAATACATGTGAAATAGTATCTAAATGAAAAAAATATTTTATAATTAAATGCTGTATTGTAAGAGATTCCAAGGGGAATAGAGAAGGGTTGAAGTAATCATTGAAGATTTTAAGAAAAAGGTGATCTCTGGGTTGGGTCCTGAAAAAGGAGCACATGCAGTGAAAAATAAAGGGAAATACTTAATCGCTGAGTTAAGGAGAACGGTGACAACTAAGCAGCGGCTTGGAAATGATAAGGAAAAAGAAAACTAAGAGTAGTGATGTAAGACTGCGTATTGGAGCAAAATCTTAAATGAGGCTACGTATGAAGGACAGGCCTAACTGGGAACTAGCGCATTTGAAAAGGAACATAAACTAGATGTGGGTAACTTGGAGACAGTAGGCTCTGAACAGGAGAGTGATTCAGTGAAATAGTGCTTTGGAAAGATGAACCTGCTAGTGGGCTGCAGGACAGAGCTGAAAGAGAAGAGGACAGGGGCAGGAGGACAGGTGGAAAATACAGATGCAAATGAAGCAAGAATGGAGTCTTTAGGAGCGTTCTTTTGGCCTAAGGCACTCCTGAGCAGATGCAGTGGACATCTTTCTAAAGTACCTTCTATAACTTTGAGTTCTGTGAGTTTTTAAAATCTGCAAGTGACACGTAGATATAATGTCATACTTGAGGCATTTAATTAATAGTACTAATTTTGATGTTTTTGTTTTCTCTTTTGGTGCCATTAAGCCTTTCTTTGTATGTCTCAGATATTTTCTCAAAGCATTGGAAAGCTGGCAGGCTCTGTGCTTGTCATGCTGGAGAGTAAGATATCCTTGAAACTGATGAAATTTATTTGTCTTGGTATTGAACACTGTTTAGTTGAGAGGACAGAAATATGAAAACAGCATATATATGATTATAACACCTTAAGTAGACCTCATTAATCCTCAGGAATCCATCGGAGTTTTTGAAGTGGAATAATCTAAATTTTCAAAGCAATCAATTGTTTGGATTCCAGAACAACAACAAAAAAATTTATCTGTCTGCAGTAATCCTTTAATGTTTGGCAAGAAAAAACCCACAATGCTTTTTGAACAACTTTGTACAACTTGAAAGAAAAACAGGATTAAGAATTCTATTAAAACAAACAAAATAGCATTTACATTGATTTTTCCTTTTCTTATGATTGTTGAAGTGTTTACTACTTTTTTGCAATTAGAAGAAAATGAGTCAGGCACCTCTTTCAGCTCTAGTTCACTGCATTTTTGTTATAGGTTGGCTCTATCCCAATAGCTCTATCCCTATCTTTATTAAAAAGAAGAAAACGGACGTAGGTATACCTGACGTTTTCCTGCGCGGTGTGGAAAAGCAACTATTAATTCTCAGAGACGCTCCTTTAATATTCTCTCCCTGTGTCTTGGAAGGGCAAGGCATGGTCTCCTTGGATAAATGGAACCATTGTTTCCAAGCAGAGGTGGAAGATAAATGAACTATTGAAGGAAATGTTATATTTTTGTTTTTCAAAAATGTGTTCTGTGACTTACAGTATCCAGGGGGATAAGGCCATTGTTTTATTATTTCTTTTATATGCAACAAGGCAATACTAGTTTACTGTACAGACATCTATTAACTCAGATCAGATTGCTTAGGTTGACATGCAAAAGTAAGTTGATATTTTTCTAAAAGCTCTAGCTTTAGAGTATTTTTATTATATTTTTGTGGCACTTATTCTTCCAGAGATTCTCTGTGACATTTCCATTTTAGTTTAAAGTAAATTATTGCTTCTATGCCAGTGATGGGATGTTGCAAAATCCATACGCAGCCTGTTATATGGATATAAAATACAATGCCTCCATATCTGGATGTTATAATGTCATGGAGCTTAAAAGTGAGAAAGGACATACTCAGTTTACTACGGTATCTGATGGACAAACCACAGTGGAACTTTAGGTTTCAGAAGTTTGTTTTATTATACAAAATTAGAAGTTGAATCATGGCACAGTCAAATGCTAGCTTCTAGAGGTGAGCTTCTCACAATCTGGGATACATAAAACTGACCAAAGGAGGCTAGTTTTAATTTGGTACCTTGAAAGATTTGTAAAGAAAACATAGGTCCTCATTTTGATGTTGATGATGATTATATGAGCAGCATGTATGCGTTATCTAAGAAGAATGCATGTATCACAAGTTTCATATGGAATAGATCCATGTTCATCTAGCCCTTACTGTTAATGAATATTGTAAGTATTTTACTTTTATTAATTTATTTACTTAATAATACCTCACATAAGATAGTTAATATTGGTTTCTCAATTCTACAAATGAAAAAATGAATCTTAAAGGGAACATGTATAAGCACTTTAAATTCTAATAAAACATATAGTGTAGATGTATTTTAATGTCCACTTAAAAAGTAATTATTTTTCATATACAGGGTTAATGAGAATTTCTTTAAAAATATATATGTATACACACATACATAAGTAAAAAATAGTCAGGATTTTTAAGTGACTTGTGGTTGTGGCAAAAATCACAGTTATGGTCTACAGCATGGAACTTGGAAATTATAGTTTCATGGAAGAAGTTGAAGGTACTGGGAAAATTGCTTTAAATATTTCACACATTGTAAAACCTAACATATCTTTTAGGGAGTAGTAACTTTTGCAATAGAGCTAGGATCTCAAATTTATAATGTATCTCTAAGATATTTAGTTTCTCTCCCTTCCTCCACTCCTTCTTGCTTTCTCTCCTTTCCTCTTTTCTTCCCCTTTCTATCATTTCTTTTTTACCTGACAATTTACAATTGGTACTCTTCCACAAGGTACTTAATCAGGGGTATGAATTTGAGGATATGTGGCTATTTTAAAAATATTTTTGTCACTGGTTTTATTGAATCTTCCACATTAATTTAATTAAGGATATGTGGTTATTTAAAAAATATTTTTGTCTTTCACTGGTTTTATTTAACATTGCACATTAGTTTAATTAAGTAGGATCAATCATAATGATACCTTCTCATATCACATGGTCATATAATAGTTATTGCATAGTTACTTCATTTGCTCATTCAATATTTGAATTGGTTGCAATGACATATTTATAGAAAGGGAAACCCTAGCAAATATCATTTAATCATAAAACTTTCCATATAAATAGATGAAGAACATTAAAAATAGAAACTTAGGTAAAAAAATAGCAACATTTTCCCTGGCGAGCCTTTTAATTTGCTTTCTTGGTACTCTGCTGATGACACCGTGAGGTGGAAATCCACTAAACTGCGAGGGGAATAGCAGCACTGCTCTTCAGTGGAACTGTAAAGAGTCTCCAGGCATTCCTCCTAATAAACAGTTAGCCATTCTTTATGCACGGTCTGTTTCTTCTCCCTTCCATTTGAAAATAACAAGTGCCTTTCTCTTAGGAGATGGATTTGTCAATATCAGCTGGTCTTCGGCAAACACTGCATCAGTCCGCATATTTATTCTCTGCAATCAACTCCACAATATTTTTCCCCAGCACTTCTCACAGTGAGCTCTGAGTGATCTGCCTGGGTCTCTTGAATTGAATCATAACTGCCTCTGGGCAGGCAAAGTCTAGGAGAGAGGAACTGCTTCTTCCAGGGTATACAATCAATGTAGATAGCTAATACAAAGTATTTAGGGCCTCCAAACTGCTTTAAAAATCAATAGTGGGTAAGCAATTTTTTTCTTTTGTTGGATCTGTATTATCAAGATAATTGTCTCTGCTTTTTACTTTGCTTTATTATAAAAAACAAGGTAAAATGAAATGACAGTGGGAAACTCTTTTGTATTCAATAAGCATTGCCATTGATTATATTCTTACATACAACCCATGGTCAGGCACTGTCAAAAATATTTTTAAAAAATCAATTTGCAGTAGAGCTAGGTAAGCAAATACAGTAGGGGAGCTCTCAAGATCCTCATCAGCCAGCAGGTTTCTGGTGAACAGCAGACTCATTTCTGAAACCTGAAACTCAGAACCATCGCCTTGGAAATTAAATTCATTAGGATGTGTTAGAGAACCCAACAAAATCATGTACATTTTGGAAAGCTCACACTCTAGGCCAAGCTCTTCCCTTTTATGTCTTGTAGCTCCTGTAATTATTTTCATTTCTGTCGTGCTATTGCCATTTATATTGTGTACCTTCAGCAATTATTTTAATTTCTATAATAAAGAGCAATAAAAAAATCCTACACAGACAACTATGTTACTGAAAATTATCTTCAGAGAAAGGGACTTTGTGCAGGGACTAAGAGCAGAGACTTTGAAGCTATCAGACTTGAGTTAAATCTTGCTTTCAACATGTATGGAGGTTCTGAAAAATCACTTCAGAAGGTATGGAGTAGTTAGTATACTGTGATACCTGCTGAACAAAAAATGGGACATGAGTGTGCATTCATATTTGGTAAAACAAAAAGGAAATCCCCAAATAAATGAAAATTGTTTATCTACAGGAGGAAGAAAGGAATGGTCATGTTTGGGGGAGGTTGGGGCAGATGGTAGGACTTCTTTTGTTTTATAGTTTGACCTTAGAACCATGCAAAATTTCCATAATCATGAAACAAATTTTAAAAATTCAAATTGAAAAAAAAATTAAAAAACAACTGTACATTAACTATAGAGTAAGGAACTATTACTGACCTGAGACTTAAAATGCAATTTGCAACAATTTATCTGTGTGCTCCTAATGGGATATATCCTAATATCTAACATATTTGAGATATATCCTAATATATTTAATAGGATAAAGTAAATAATGATTTTATATTATTGGGAATCAATATTTTCTATGAAACAAAAATCAGAGAGATAATGAGGATAAAACTTACAATTCCAAATTAGATTTAGAATTATCAATATGGATTCACCATGTATTTTCTCCATTTCTGGGTTAGGAAGTGCATAAGTTACTGCATCAGAAAACAAAGAAGCTATGCAGATTAATGAGGTACTGTCAAAAGAACTCAGGAGCTAACTTAAAAGGGTTGACACTAGCCAATGATAAGACAAATTAAGAACTTAAATAACAATAACTGCACTGGGTTGAAATAGATGTGCCTGTTTAGCACCATGCCCTTATAAATACTAAATGGAAACACACATAAATAACAAAATGCAAAAACTCAGTGGTCCCATTTGTGAGATTCTAGGAAAACAACTTGTTATTTTCAAAACTTCCAAAAAAGGGCAAGCAATCAAGTATTTATTCTGCTTTCACTACAAAATTGTACCTCAGGATAACCAATGGTTGATGAGAGAAGGTTTTTTCTTTTTTCTTTTTACAGAATAAACTAGTTATTAAAGAAGATATAATAAAACATTGTCATTTTTTAAGCTCTATGTAGGTTTAGACAACGATTATCAGTGATTGCTAAAATCATTGCGGTTATCGATTAAATTGTGTCCCTGAAAATCCATATAATGAAGCCCTAACCCCCAGTACCTCAGAATGTGACCTAATTAAGGATGGGATCTTTAAAGAAGTAATCAAGACAAAGTAAGATCATTAGGGTGAGCCCTAATCTGATATGACTGATATTTTTATAACGGGGAATTTGGACACGGATGCATATAGAGAGAAGACCATGTGAGGACACCAAGAGATGACGGGCATCAATGCACCAAGAAGAGAAGCCTAGAAGAGACCTCCCCCCTGCAGCCCTCAAAAGAAACTAAACCTACCAACACCCTAATTTTTCTTTGTTTGTTTCTAGCCTCCACAACTGTGAGACAACAAGTTTCTGTTGTCTAAATCACCCAGTTTGTGGTTCCTTTTGTGGCAGCCATAACAAACAAATACAACAATGTTAAATTAATGAGGTTATTTTAACGTAGAGATCAGGTGGTCAATCTCTGAATCAGTTTATCAATCTTCACATCATAAAAATGAAACAGGCATTTTGTGTCTCTTGATACAAGTACACCATACTATGCATGAAGTGGTCTTGTCAAAACCCAACACCATAGATGACTAATCCAATTCTGATTAAGTTTCAATATAAGAAATAGAGGAATGCATTTACATCAGGGGATGTAATCCCAAAAAGATGTGATTTCACGAAAAAATTTTTTCAAGGCAGTTAAATAGGAACAATGAATCTATAGAATAAAAGATTTTGGACAATGTATCAATCAAATGCAATGTATGTAACCTTTGGACCTACTTTTAAAAAGTAAATGATAATAATAATAATATTTAATAATTTAATAATAAATTATGAGATGGGAAAAGTTTCTTTTTATCTCCCAGTATTGGTACTAGTAGAATTAGTTTACTAATGCTCACAGTGTTGCAGTAAATTAAATATGACAACATGTGAAACATTAAGCATACTGCTGGAATATAGCATGATTCCAATTACTTATACACATGAATATTAGTTAAATTCCATGCTATGTTGCTATCAATATTAAAATGAGGTGGTATTCATCTGTTAACTCTATGCATGCTTATGATGTATGTATACCAGCCTAAACACACTCTCTAAAAACAACACATGTACTGATTCTAATGAAAACCAGTATTGGGTGATCATTCCACAATCCAAGCTCATTTAGTCACTCAAATCTATCTGGCCCTGGGCTTGACTCTGGTAGAAGATGAAGAAAGGAGAGTTACAGAAAACTGAGAAGAAAGCACTGGCAGAGATAAAAGGAGAAGGCCTTAGGAAGGGCAGTTTTCAGGAGATTAACTACTCCACTGAATATCTTCACAGAATTAAATTGCCTATGCCTGCCACTTTTAGGGAAAGATAAACAGTCTTTTGGTTCCCACATGGCTAGATCTTGGAGAGAAACAGCTTGTGCAACCAGCTGGATCATGTTTGCATAAGAGGCAGAATACATCTGGTCATTAATAGTAATAATTGTTCTTTGGTTAAAAGCCATCATTTAGATATGGGGAATGCTACAGCTGATAACTACGAGTCAGATGACTGCATCTTGCACATATTAATTTTACTTTTTATAATTTTTTGTCATTTATTTGGTTTGAGAGAGTGGATACAAAGGTCAGGAAGACAGAGCTCACACTTTCAACAAATATACAATCGTATTTATATAACAGTGAAATAACTTTAAGACAGAGAAAGATACAACATTCTAAGAGAGTCGCAAATCTCCTGGGTTTTTATACAGTAGAATATCAAATGAGAGAAAGAGCTTTCATTTGGGTGGGAAGTCTGAGGAATTCTTCATGGAGGAAGTAAAATTTGAAAGAGGATTTTAAGAAAAGAAGTATGACAGGAGAGTGTTAGGGTGGAAAGGGAGGATATGGGACAGAGAAGGGAGAGCATTGTAATAGGATTGTGGGATTGCTAGATAAAATACAAGTTGTCCCATTAAATTTGAATTTCAGAAAAACAACAATTATATTTTGCAATAATCGGGCATCCTTGAGTTTGAAATTCCATAGATACATGTAGATTCCAGACAGAAGATTGAAAACGATTTTATAGGAGTGGGCTTTGGAACCTTTCTTTCCATTATTTTTTTTTTCTTTTTATTGTGGCAGTGATGTGATCTGGCATGCTCTTTGGGAAGAATAAGATGATAGTGATAAGGAGGAAGAAAATTGAGATAGGAAGGGAAATTGGCCAGGAAGGAACAAATAGTGAGGATATTAATTTAGGTAGTAGAAATGGTTTAGAAGTGCAGAAGATGGTTGAGACAGGATGGATTAGAGGCAACAGATTAGATCTCAGGCACAAAAGAGATGTGGAGTCCACATTTTATGCCTACTGACCAGAAGGATGTTGCTTTTTCTTTTTTCTTTTCTTTTCTTTTTTTTTTTTTTTTTTGCACCTGGGAAAGGGGGACTTGGTTTTAGGAAAAGCAAATGATGTGGAAAAGGGTCATGTCAGGAGGGGATTGCTGGACATCCGGATTCAGATGCTCAGCAAACAATTACACATCTTTCTCTGAAACTCAGTGGTTTGGGATTTTAGAATCTTAAAGCTATTAAATTCAATGAGTAGTTCGATCTTGGAGGAATCTCCTGTAAGTGACAACCAGAGGGAGAAGAGGAGCCAGTGATGGATGAAACAGCAAAAAGACAGAGCAAGAGGCATGCAGAAATCACGCTGGGTCTTGGAAACCCTGAAGTCAGGGCCTAAGAGTATTCTCAAATTATTTTTAGAGGTCAGCTGTGTAAATGGAGAATGGTAGTTTCAGTGATTTTAAATGGAGGTGTTTTAAGAAAGCAGCATGACTGGGGATGGTTGGGGACACATGTATTCCCAGCTACTCTAGAGATGGAGACAGGAGCAAGTTTAAGACCAACCTGGGCAACTTAGTGAAAATATGTCTCAAAATAAAAAATAAAAAAAGGTTGCTAATACAGTTCAGCTGTAGAGCACTTGCCTAGCATGCACAAGACACTGGGTTCCATTCCCAGGACTGAAGAAGAAAATAATAAAAACACAGCATGAATGGGAGCCCTGTTGCTGGGGATTGAGGAGTGCATGAGTAGTGGTAGGTTACAGGAAACCAAAGCTAAGGGAAAGCTAGAGCTTAGAGAGAATACCAAGGCAAAGGAGTCAATAGACGGAAAAAAATGAAGATTTAAATAAAAGATGGCAACAGTCTGAAAAGAGTGCAGCAATAAGAGTAAATGCATTTACAGAGAGATTAGCCTCTGAAGGAAGATGGAGCTCTTCCCATAGTAAAATGAAAAGAAGGGAAGAAAACTGCAAGAGTCATAAGGATTTGATAGGTGACATAGAAGAAGTAGACATTGTATAGTCTCCACTTTCAAGTAAAAAGGAATGACATTGCGTGCTTTGCTAGGACCAGGATGAAGGGCTCATAGAACGTGGACTAAAGCTCCAGTTTCCTAACACAATCTGCAGTACAACACAGACATTCGGTAATTAGTTCCTTAGTGAAATCAAAGAAGAAATGACAGTGGTTTCAGGGTTACTCCTTGTGACCAAAAGCCCAGCAAAGGAGATGCAAGAGTAAGAGGCATAAAGAATGGAGTCCCTACTATGGCTAGATAACTGTTGCACAGTATCCTGTTTCCTCAGAAATGTTGCTACCCTGTAAGACACCATTTTAGAGTTTGTATGGGACTGAACACATTCCCTTGGGTATAAAATTTAATTTGACACAGTTCATAAAAATACAAAACAGCCAACTCAGTTCTTGTAATTTCACATAAAATAAGCTGTAACATCTCATATGGAGTTTGAAAGTAGAAAAAAATGGTTTTATCATTATGAGATACTTGGCCAAAGGGACTTTGGAATGGATTCAGAAAATCTTATCAATGTATGGCCTCTTTCAGAATGATTACTATCTGGACTCATGGAAAGGAATAAGACCATAAGTTTCATTCTCCTGAGTAGCCTTGTCTAAAATACATACTGCGTAGCTATAACGATGTCAATAATATGTTCACGTTAAAGATTTTCAGCTATGTGTACTTAGGAAGTAATAAATGATAGATTCTTAAAAAGCTTCTTACAAAAAAAGTGCAGATTTTTCATTTATACAAGAAATTCTATATCGCAGGAATTAAAATGAATACTCTTTAATATATAGGATGATAGAAGTAATGAAACTTAGGGTTAAAGGGAATTTAGAGTAATTTCCCCCAATCCCTTCCCTTTAAAATTGGGTATCTGAAGCCCAGCAAATGATATGATGACTACAGCACATGAACTGGTTAGGACACCGATCTCAGTCTCAGGTGCTTTCCACGCTGCCAGTGACAAATTTCTACCAGACTTCAGAAGAACTATTTCCAGGCGCCAAAATAGTGAACGAATGCACATACTAGACACTCAATGAGTGTTTTCTTAATTGGACAACTGTATCTTTGTTCTAATCACTGATATCCCAGGAGCTAGATAACTACCCTCAAGATGCCACTTTTCTGATCCCTAAGAAGACTATATAAAGCACACTTACTTTGAAAAAATAAAACTTAGAACTTATCTATTCTATCTCCCATTAATTACTTCACAAGATCTTCATAAGTTTCAGAACATTAATCCCTTACTATAAATGATAAAAATAGGGCTCAAATATTTACGTAATTTGTTCCACGTCAAGCAGTCAAAAAAAATTGGCTCTCAAGCCCTACCCTAGTTCTCTAACTACAAATACCGTAACTTCTCTGCAATACCTTGTGGTCTCTCCAGGGTATTTATTGCCCCTAGGGAAAGGAAAACCAAAGCTATGAGGAAAAAGGTTATGGGGAAGAAAAGGAGAGAAGAGATGATATCAGATCTGCTGTGAGTTTCCTATGTAGAAAGCTGGTGCCATAAAGACATACAGACGGATGGTTTATGTTTCTCTTCGGATATTTATGACCTGTTTGCAGGCAACACACTACAAAGTCCTGGTTCATCTCCAAAGAGGAAAGGGAGATATTGACTTCTAAGTGTGTTGGAAAGACAATGGAGTGGGAAAGCACAGGTATCGGTGTTCAGGATACCAGAACTTTGGTTCCAATTCTGCATTATCTTATTGTGCCCTCCGACAAAGCCCTTTCCCTTTTTGTGCTTCAGTTTTACCCATTTTAAATGGGGATGTGTTCAACTTCATGATTCTCTAAATAGCAAAAATTGCCAATAATTTGAAAAATGACTGAAGTTAAACTGTTTAAACTGAGTATTTGACTATCATTCTTACAAAAACTATAGTTGACCTTTTCCCACCCAACAAAGCAACTTTTTATACATAGTTGATTCATCAGTATACTTACACATGTAGTCATTGATTAAACTTACTAACTTGGGTCACAGAATTATTTCCCAAAAATTCATATCCAGGTTGGATACATTACAAAAATAAATTACAGTTGACTCTCAGTGATGAACCATCAAACCACTGATCTCAAATAAGTAAATTTTGTCTAACATCATTATCAGTGGACCCAAAAAACTGTTGCTTTATTTTGTTATTTTTTTTCAAAACCTATTTAGCTTAGCGGTTTCTTTTAACTGGAGTTGAAATCTCTTGGGGCACTGAAAGAGTGGAAAATTTTCAAATATCATTTTGCTAAGAACAATGAATGTCATGTTACTACATAAATAAAAATCAAAGGGATCAACTAAATAAATAACCACTAAAAATACATCTCGGATGTATTTTTTCAGTTGTATATTGTTTGGGATTATTGGTGAATTTACAGAATTAATTGTAGATCTTTGGCATGTAACCAGTTTTTGCTTGTTCATTGTGTAGAAGATTTTTTTTTTTTAAAGAGAGAGGAACAGTGAGAGAGAGAGAGAGAAAGAGAGAATCAATTTTGTTTAATTTTTCATGTGGGTTTCAGTGCTCCGAGACTTGGTTGTGCTGGGGTTTAAACTCGCATACTTGCGCATGCCAGACAAGCGCCATAACTCCTGAGCCACCACCCCAGCCCCTGTGTGGAAGATTTTTGGGAGCTTATGAATATTCCAAGAAAATTAGGTGCATATAAAATTTTGTGAATACACTGCATATCTTTCACTTGCTTCTGAAAGGGATCACGTGGCTGACATCAAATGTTAGAGAACCACCCACTGTTTATAACATAATAACATAGTTTAAATATGAACTATGCAATCATAGTTTAGATATTTGTTAGAACTGGAAGCTGATTTTAAAACATAGCCCAAAATTTTTAAGAAACCCTTAACTACATGAATGTTAGTAATAGATCTTCAGAAGTATGAGATACACATTTATGAATGATTTTTAAATAAAACAAAAACACTATGGTACATAATATTGCTGATATAAATTATAGATAACCTAAATAGATGAAGATATATTATATTCATTGATTAGAAGACTTAATCATTTTAAGATGTCAATAGTTTCCAAATTGACTATAGATTCAATACATCTCAATTTTAACCCCAGAAGGCTTTTTTTTCCCCATGTGGAAATTAACAAGTTGATTCTAAAAGTTACAGGGTGATGCAAAGGACCTAGAATATCTCAAACAGTTTTGAAAATGAAAGTTTAAAAACTTATGCTCCTTGACTTCATGACTTGACACACAGCAATTATAATTAAAACATGGTAACACTGCCTAAGCATAAATGAACAGGACAGAAGAGAACCTATAAATAGATCTCCACTTACACAGTTAAAGCCACCAACACAATACAAGTAAAAAAGAAAAATCTTTTCAACAAATGATACCCAAATAACTAAATACTAATGTGGGAAAAATTGAACTTCAAACCCAACCTCACACAAAACACAAAAATTAATATAGATCATTGCCTAAATATAAAAGCTAAATCATAAATTTTTAAAGGAATTAAAGTCCTATGAACTGTCTCAAATATACCACAAAGTATTTTCCTATATTTTTAAAAATTTGTTTCCTAATTCTGTTTCATAATTACGTGGCTAGCCCAACATCTAGAACACTTTTCAGTTCAGTTTGGATGACTCATAGATAATTAAGCAATTGCATAAAAAAGATGTAACTACTAGAACAAGCTAGATGTGAAATCTGTCAGGCAATGATACATTTTCTTATTACTCTGTTAATTATTTGAAAATCAGAGCAAAAGTCCACTATACTTCATGGACAAAGTTGTCCTCTCTGAGCCAAATGGTTCCAAAGACATTTTCTCACCTTTAATAGAAGTTTTTAATGGATATGGGAGTACCTCCTACTTGCTTCATTCCCCTCTGTCCACTTCCAAAGTAGGAAATAAAACAAGAGCAACATTAAGATATGTAACATGAAGCCATTTACCGGAGTCCATACAGAACTGTTCCATCGGGATGAAGGCGGATCATTCGATTTTTCACTGTGACTCCATGCACAAATGATTTCTTGTCATTCAGGAAGTAGGTGTCTGGTACCCAGAGTTGATCTGCTACCCTGTTGTCTAGGGTGAGGTTTAGAGGGATTCCAGAATAAGAAAGCCGTTTGTCTTTCCAGGACTGCTGGAAATACATGGTGAGCGTGTAGTCCTGTGAAACAAAGGAAGCCAAAAGCATAGCTGTATTATTGCCATCATCTGAGAATCTGATAGCATGGGGTATTGGGGATGCCCAGGACCCACCCTCCTGATGTCCCCTGAGAGATACATTTGAATATTTTGAAATTTACTTCTTCAAGTGTAAGGCAGTCAGTAGGTTAAAAGTGCTAAGCAATAGTTGAGTGTTAAGCAAAAGATTTCCACCAATGTAGATTAAATACATGTAATTGAACTTCAGGGTTTGAAGCTAAGGCAATGATATCATGGCAAAGGTCAGAAATTATATGAGATCTATCTTTCCCAAAATTCATTTGTGGATATTATTCTTACGATTTTTATTTTGGAGTGGAACAATTGATAAACAATAACTAAAAATGGATGCCATTAAAAGGAGAAGATATTTTTCCAATCTGCAAATACTTTTATGAAAGAAGCAGCTTTGTTTGACTCAGAAAAGTTATAAGTTGCCATTATCTGGATCTTTCTAGTGAATTCCAACTTGTCTATGGGTCCTGAAGAGTAGTGGGAAGGCGCAGAAGATAGTGATGTCTATTTGGCCTGAAAACTGACATTAGAGATAGAATTGTTCATTAGTTCCTCTCTTACTTTATACCTGCTTCATTTAAGGAGTTGGTTTGAGCTTAGAGTTGTTTTTTCTTGAAAGTACATTTCCTTGCCTTATGCGAACAGTAACAATGAGGGCATGCCCCTGCACTTTCCTTGCTAGCCAGGTTTTCCATGGCAGTGAGAAACAGGAAGACTTGGGCTCAGTAAATGGATCAAGCAACAGAGGTGGATGGTGATGATTATCTTAGTGCTTTATTTTTTTGTTTGTTTTTAAAGAACTCTGTTAATACAAAGCGTAATTGCTCATTAAAAGAAAATCAACTGCCAGCAGTAAAATCATAGTCTTTACGATGTGGAGTCCAATATAAGAAAAACAGGAAGCTCCCTTTTTCTTCTAAAAGACACTTACATGTCTATAGTGACTGTGAATGCCTCAGCAGACAGTAATACCGCATAACTTCTGCAAAACAGGTGCACCGACATTGCAGTTTAAATCACTAATTGAGAGTCACTGACTCAGACCATGCCTTACAACGGGGCAGACTGTGCCCCATCCAGATCCCTGCACTGATATTTTTGGAGGAAGATGAACAAATTACTGGCATAAGATTCCAAAACACCTTAATTTTTAAGTTTTACCACATGTAGACCTGTGTAACTACAGGTAGCTAACATAATCAAACCTCAGATGCCTTGTTTTTAAAATGAAAAAAAAATAGCACTTTATTGGTTTATTGTGAACATCAATTGAGAAAACTAAGACTGAGGTACTTTAGAATTGACATTATTATCTTCAAAACTATAATTGCTCTGTACAGATTAGTTTCATATTTCCAAATATGCAGAGTGTACATAATCAATTATAATAATACTTGCTGCTTTAAAGAGATGTTTAGGAAAGAATCAGTAAGCAGATGAATTCTGTTGCTCAGGAAAATAAGCAATTTTTCTATGATGATCAATTTTAAGGTTTGGGGTTGGTTTCTTACTTATCATTCAGCCAGAATAATTTATATATAATACAGCCAATGTAATGTTATTGTAAACTTCGCCCTAGCCATCATCTCAGTCAACAATGAAATACATGGGTCAGTAATCATATGCATCCCTAGCAGCATCTAGATTCCTATAAATGCTGCAGAGGGTTTCCTCACAATAAGACCTTCTGTCAAAATCCTTCCTCCACAACCCTCTCCACATAAATAGTTTTAATGTGTAATGGGGAAAACATGTGGTCATAGAGTATAAAAGAGGGTTATCTGGAAAACTGTTAATAGATTTCAAGAGCTCTAACCATGTGAAGCAGAAGGAAGATGGAGGATTGGAGGAGGAAAGAAGGCCTCGCAGCAGCTCCTCAGCATCTCACTTACAAAGCAGGAAGACACTTCCCAAGGACGTGAGCAACTAAGGGAACTCACCGAACTGTGAAAACAATTATAGAGGTGCACAAAGTCAGAGACTCGATGTAAGAAGTGGCACATTGGAGAATGGCCAGCTCAAGCACCAATGAAGGGGAGAGGTGCAAAGGAGATGGCAGCGCAGCTGGCGGATGAAGTAAAAACGAAAGGTTGAGGGAAACCTGCATGTTAGGGGGCAGGCTTGGTATGTGCAAATCCAAACTTCATTCTCCCAGAACAGAAAACACTCCAAGTGCACAAAACATGCCTGGGTAGGGAAACAGATGCGCTGCTTTGAGGGTTGGGCTGGAAAAGCCTCCACAGCAGTAGCTGGGCTCCTCCATGAACCTGTCAAGGAAAGCAACCACTGCAGTAACCATGCTGTCCACGTGCCCCCATGCGGAAAACCACTGCTAGCACCACTGCTGCCGCTATGGTGCCTAAGTACACCGAGGGAAAAGTCCCCACTGTGCACATGCCTGGCTGCAGCCATGGATCACACAAATGCCAGATCAGAAAAACCACCTCTGGAACAGCTGCTGGCAGTGATAGAAAACTGGGAGCTTTGGAAGACAATTTAAAGACAAAAACAAAAACCCATAAGACACCTGAACCAGGGGTACTGAAACATGCACAGAGAAGTTTATTCCTGGACAAATCTGTCCCTGGATTCCAACGGAGATGACACCTTGATTGCTGGTGCTGTAGTGGATACACATTCCAGGACAGATACCTGGTATTTCATATGCATAGTGTGGATTCATTGTCTCTATGCCTTAAAAATGGATTTTACTAGAGACCTAGGAGATCCAGACACACTGCAGCAATTGGAACCACCGCACATTAGAGGATGCGGTCCAGTTCTTAAACTCCCATGCAGAGTTGCAAAGTTCAACTGAGACTAAATTCCAATTACTAGAATCTCTAATTTAGAATACTATACCTCCCTTGTTATAGAAACACGCAATTTATCAGCACCCAAATTGTAATACCCCATCATATACTGAGAGACTAGAAGATGAGATCTACCACATTAGCTACATCTCTAATCCATAAAGGCAGGCAGCAATCCTAAACCCAGTGGCTACATAGACAAAAATGACTACAAGATTGAAATTCTGTCCCTGCCAACAGTTTTGAACACCTCAGCAGAAACAAGTTCCTTATGGCTCAGCAAGATTTTTTTCATTTTTATTTTTTTCTTTATTGATCCCTTCTGTTTTTCTTTTATCTCTTCTCCCACTTTTATTCTATTTTTAAATTTTAGCTATTTAAAAATATTTTCCAAACATCATTTCCTCATGTTGTATTACATTTAACTTTTTCCTGTTATGCATGATTTTGTGTACATGCATGTGGGTGTGTACATGTGGCTGTGTGTGTACTCACTATGTGGATGAGTTTGAAAAATATATACATAGTCTTATAATTTTACTTTAACATTAATTGATCCCTTCTGCTCTTGTTTATTATTTGACATGGATTTAGCTTAGTTGGGGTTCAATTGTATGCCTGTTCAGGTTGATTAGTTCTTACAGTTACCGGTTTGCTCATACCTTGGTTCTGGTGTCTCTCATCTCCCCTTCTGTACTCTCTTCCTTTATTAACAAGTTTTACTGTTTCCACTTCCTCTCTTTCTCTATTTTCTTACTTTCATTTAATCTTTTATTCCTACTTTACAGCTGATATCTGCTAATTACTTCATACCTCTCCTCTGATCACTTTTTTTTTCACTTTTCTTTTTTCAGGGCTGAGGGCCAAAGTTGTGTCCTTGAGTATGCTAGGCAAGTGCTCTGTCACTGAGCTAAGTCCCCAACTCCCTCTGATCACTTTTAAAACATAGTTCATAAAAGGGTGCTGGATTTTATCAAAGGCCTTTTCTGCGTCCAATGAGATGATCATATGGTTTTTGTCCCTGATTCTGTTTAAGTGGTGGATTACGTTAATTGTTTTGCGTGTGTTGAACCAGCCCTGCATTCCAGGGATAAAGCCCACTTGGTCATGGTGGATTATTTCCTTAATAATTTTTTGAATACGGTTTGCTAGTACTTTGTTGAGGATTTTTGCATCCACATTCATAAGGGATATTGGTCTGTAGTTTTCTTTTCTTGATGTATCCTTGTCCGGTTTTGGTATCAGAGTTATGGTTGCTTCATA